>CM074992.1:17333959-17349289 GCA_037576825.1 Pangasius krempfi
TGAGCTGTCCCTCTGATGTACTCGTTCCTAATCCTGTCCAGCCTCGTCACTCCCAAAGAGAACCTCAACATCTTCAGGACAGTTATTAATTTTAGCCCGAGAAATTCATCTGAAGGGATTTTCAGAAAAAAACACGTAAAAGAGTAAAGTCTGATGATGGTGCGCTATGATATTTTCAGTGTTAAAGCCAGATCTGCTTTTAAGGCAGCTTAGTACGTCTGCTTATAAGGCAGCGTACACTGGTCACTCTTTCAGAGCGCTAACAGAGATGACTTGCAGGTTTGCGGTAAGATGAGCGGCGTGGTTCTGGCATCAGCACTCCGCGCTCCCGCCAGCGTGGGCTCTCCACAGCACCATCAGAACCCTGTAGCCTTTAAAAGCATTAGCATTATTTCCTGCTCAGTGGACATTAGCGTGTAATTGCTCTGCTCGGATTGATCTTGTTAGCCAAATGATATAAGCCTGACTTTCTCCTGGTGCACAGAGCTTTTCTGTAAGGGCGTATCAATGGGGCTTAACAATTCCTCAGAAATATTGGCACCCTTCATTATCGTATATCGGGTAAGACTAACATTACACACAATGACTTTTTTTTTTTTTTCCAATAAAACCTTGTGTCTAAGAACATTCTTACTCATAAGAAGTCATCTTTTTTAAAGATTAGCCTATATTTCCGATCAAAACCCTAGTGGCAAAAGTACTGGCACCCCAAACGTATTAAATAAATAAATATTTCTATTAATCATCCAGAATCTCTACTGTGTTTGACCTGATATTACAGTGGCACATGAGTAAATTCTCTTCATCACCACCATTATGGAAAAAAAGAACTAACATACAGTAATAAGTATTCACCCCCCACCAACCCTAACCCTAACCCCCCCAACCTTTCCACATTCTAGTGATAAAACCTGGAACCGAAATGGACTTTACTGAGATTTTATATCATGACCATAATATTAAAATGTATTCCTTCCAAACCACTAAATTAGTTCAGTTGCCATCTGAAGTCACGTAATTTTTTAAATGGAGTCGATTTATATGCAATCTAAGCATCACGTGATCTCAATATAAATACACCTGTTTTTGTTAAACACACAGCATCATAAGGAGCAAATCCTGGAAAAGTATAAAAAAAAAAAAACAGCCCAAACTTTGAAAATCACAAAAAGCAACATTAAATCAACAGAAAATTGGAAAGAATATGACCTATGGAGGCCGTCCACTAAAACTCAGTGGCCAGGTAAAGACAAGATTATTTAGAGAAACAACCAAGTGGCCATGGGCACCGCTGTGTATGGTGCTACCACCACCATGCTTCACAGTGGGGATGATGTTCACATGTTCTCAGGATGATGGGCAGTGTTGGGTTTCCGCCAAATGTTTTTTGGGCAAAATTGTTCAATTCTGGCGTCATAACGTGAAGCAAAGAAGAGCAAGAAGATCATAGAATTGTGCAGTTGTCAAGTTTCTAAAAGCTATTAGACACCATGTGAATAACAACAAGCTGCTTTGTAGAGAACACGTTCCTGAGAGGAACCTAAATTACATACACTCACTATTCATTTTATAAAGTCATTATTCTTCAACGGTGCCACTAATTCTGGACTTGACTCTATATAAAAGATGAGCATCAGGGATGGATATATTTTTCTACAGACCATTTCTGCTCTGCACTGTACGGAAGAATGGAGTTATTAATAATCGATAGAGATGAACAGTAGAAGTATATTTATATATATATTATAAATAAACACAGATAATGAGCTGCCCTCAGACTGTTCACTGGGAAAATGAATGCCTCAAACTAACAAGTGAAGGACCGGAGAATTTGGTGAACATCCCGGATGGAAGCACATTCATGCTGAACAGCTTTGGGAGCTTGTCCAGAAGTGAGACGTTATTAGTAACATAAAACAAACTGAAATATCTGGCCACCAGTGGGACTTTAAACAGATGGTGCTGCACTAGTTTTTGTTTTTTTTCTTATGTGTTTCTGATGGTGTATGGAGCTGTTTTGTTCTTCTTTGAGAACTTTATTACTTTCAAAGAGCCTCGTTTATCAATAATTTAGTAAAGCGGTGTGTAAATGTTTTTGTTTTATCAAACTGAACTAAAAATTCCTGTCAGATTCACAAACTTTGAGCTGATTTCGTTTATACTCATGCGCTTTGTACGATCTTAAAACATACGAAAAGTATGGGAACGTTTTTTTCTCAACCAACTGGATTCTCAAGAATGCCACGTTTTATTGTGCGAACGCACCTGTAAACATTTTACGAACGATTTTTTTCGTGTCCAGTTTGAGAAACAAGTCCAAATATTAGCCGATTTTTCATACCAGCAAATTTTGACTAATATTTACCTGCAAAGATAATGCTTGATAGATTTTCTTTCACAGCATGGATACTTAAGGGGGCATCATAACTAGTGCGTAGAAAAAATATCGCAAAATGAATTATATCGCATGTTTCATTATCTTTAGCCAAAAACGTAAACAGGAAACACCACACTGAAGACACAAAGTGAAGTGGTTAGCTCTTTCCAGCTGTTACAAAGTATGAACAGGGACTTACCTGTTTTGTGGAAATTCTTTAAATTCATTAACATTAAATGTAACTATAATTGAATAAAACAGAAATGAAAATTTTTAATCTTCAGTGTTTTATTTGGTACGATTCAAAATTGTCAGGGACCTCAAAATTCTTGATACCCCAGGTTCAGGCAAGAAACCTTTTTATAGAAATGTGAAAAAAAATACCCTTAAAAAAACCCTATCATGGTAAACAACAAACAAAAAAGTTATCAATCTAGACTGGCATGGAAAACTTGTTCTATAGCAACCTATAAAGACAAATTTTCAAAATCTTGATACAGATTTTCTAAAATAAATGATGAAGCATTGGAATGAAAATTATCCAAGCATCAAAATGTCAAAATATTGTGCCAGTTATTGCATAAAAGAATATAGTTCACATTGTATTCTTATGAAAAGTTGTGTATTATAATGTATTTCTCAATGCAGTATTACATTATAGAGAAGAAAATAGAGAAATTAGAGGAAAGATATCGCCTATATGTACTTATATCCATCTTGTGTAGCATTTCTTTAATGATTTCTTTAATGGATTACAATCCTGTATGGCTGCTTGTATAGTTTATGAAGGGTGCCATTAATAACGGACCTGACTCAACAGTTTCACGGCTCTCCTGAGAACAGCTCCAGCTGTCTGATGTAATCATGTAGAAATGTGTTCAGTGTGCTGAGATGCGTGATGTTTACCTGCTCGACACAACACGAGTTCAGAGGAGCGTCCTGATCTGCTCCGGGTTCCTCACCCCAGGTTCTCGTTAGGCGTCACTCCTACGCTCGTGCACTTCCTGTGTGCTGTCACACACTCGTCCGGCTCATAGGAGCAGCTCGTGATTTTAGCGCTAATCAATCTGAGCGTGTAGGCGGAGAATCAGATTAAAGCCCTGTGATAACGAGAAGGGTGAAGAGGCTTTAGAGAGGGAGTGCATGAAGGAATCAGTTCAGCTTTTAAACATCTGGATCATGATCTCAATAAATACACTCTTTTATCTCTGTTTCTCACCAACACAGGGCGGAGTCTGAGTAAAACAGAGGCGGGTCTCAAATACGCATTATTCTGACCTTGAAATGACCTTGAGCAACATCGGCTCAAGTGAGAAACACTGTTTGACAGGTTTGCGTAACCACAACATGTAATGCTTAATTTTATCTTTTGGTTGAAAAAAAAAAAAAAAAAGACAAGACAATAGTCTGTGCTGGATCAAGTGCTATTCTATGTGCTGCTGAATAATGACTGTGGAAGCCATTTTGCTAAATTAAACCAGTGATTCGTGTCATCATTACAACTAGGACTGTTCATGCAGTGCTATATACCGGAGATACACTTGACTCCTGTTAGATTTACTTCATCACTCACCATCTTCTCATTCATATTTCATCATCTTCGTCTTTTTAATTCTTAATTTTTCATTTTTAAATTGGCTGTTGTCTTTATGTTACATTGCATTACATTCGATAGCAAATGAAACAAAAAGCTATTTCCTTTTTCAGTCCATATTTTCTATATTTCAATTTTTTTTTAATTTAAAGGTGAATGTCTGCATTTAAAGGTGGTTTAAAAAACCCCGCTTCGGATGCTTCAACTCAAGAGAAATCTGGCAACCTTTGAGGCGTGACCTACATGCTGGTGATTTTAATAATCAGAAAGTGGACTTGAGCACGCGCATGTCCCGATTCTGAATACGAGGAACTTTCCCTGTGTAAACATTTAAGTCGCTGACTCTGAATAAAAGTCTTAAATCAGGGTGTTCTACTTCTTTCCAGTGTCTGAATCCCATTTCAAAGAATTTCATTCATCTTTACACTGGAGTAAAGAGCTAAAAATCAAGCTGTGCTGTTTGCTCTATTCTCATACATTTTAAACACACTGAGGATGGCACACTGGACACTTGAAATCCTTCTTCTCTGGAACCCAGTGGTTTCTCGGTGAGTTCTGCCACACCAGCGAGGATGAAATCTATCCCTGAGCAAGTTCCTCTGTCCCACTTACGTCAAGTTAGTCAGGACTCGATAAGAGGGTTCTAATAAAACAGGGCCCTGAGGATGCGGTTAAATAAATCACTATCAGGAGATCATAAAAAAACAAAGTGTGATGTTTTACACTGAAGGCCGAGTGGCACACGCTGTATGTAGGTCAGTTTTTTTTTTTTGTTGGACTGAGACGTGTTTTCATATCATAAAAAGTTTCCATCCACATATAAACATCTATACTGGGAATAGGATCAGGTGCAGATTGCACACACGACCTTGACCAAGAAGTTTTCACACCTCTGTGCCAAGTGGAATTGTTCTTATTGAACGAGTCACTGAGATGAATGAATCTGTATCAGAAGGAGTCGTTCCTTTCGCTCAGCTCCTGCTGACGGACTTCGCAACTGCACAATACAACAGCACTCACTGGATTTTAGACCGAATCGCTCATAGAGCAAATCACGCAACTGGATGAATCAGTGGATGAATCATTGAACTGAATGGACTTGAATGACTCGAGTCATTAAAGGACGCAAGACTCCTATGCCAAGCAGTCTGATGTGGTACACGCCAGCAAATAATTCACTAATAATGTCATCCTTTTAAATCCTTTAATAAGTTGTGGGCACAATTAACTGTTAACACAGGATATAAAAAAATAAAACTGAATAATAGAATGCGCTGGATCAAGTGCTATTTTAAATTAAACCTAGTATGCAGTGACATAAGGGGCAAGACAGCGCTAAAACTATTTATCTGTTTGTATAAAACTATTGTAATAATAACAATAATGTCACAATTTAAGTGAAAATCCCATATTTCTGCACGGATGGATTTTGAACTCTGGTATACGTCATGCTGCTCTGCTGCACTGTAAAATCACACTCCTCTCTCTGATGTCTCCTGACATTTAAGTCATTGTTTACTGCACAGAAATCGAACTAAGCAGCTGCTTTTTTTTTTCTCCTCACACTGACCTACAGTAAGATTTGAATGAAGGGTTTCTTAAAGATGACCTGATTAGCCTTTTGTTCCTCCAGGAGCTTATTAGGTAAAAGTGCAGCGGTGACCTTTAGCGAATCGCAATGCCTCGCTGCACAGATTTTATTGAGATGATATACAAATAAATTGAGTTTCAGTAAAACACGACAACCTATATTAACCTAATTTCACAAAATGTCACCTTCCTCTTATGTCATTAGCATTTATAGAGAGTACAAGATGCTACAAGTGACCGCAAATGTTTCTGCTGCATAGATTTACAGTTAAATGCAAAAGTTTGTGCACCTTTAGTATATAATAAAGAAAAGGAAATGTGATTCGTACTAAGACATATGGTGTTTTTGATTTCAACGATTTTTTTTTTTTTTTTTTACAAAATGATGAAATAGCGTATGTTAACATTAATATATATTTTTGGTCTCCAATTTTTGACTGTATATAATGATTGGAGAGATAGAAAATATAATAACTATTCATTCAATGTCATGTTTCATCTTCCATTTTCCCACAATCCAGCTATCAAAGAATGAAGACGCCAGGATGGTAAACGACGGCACAAGCAGTACACCACGCAGCAAGACAGATCATCTGTGTACGCTTTGATTTTTTTTTTTTACATAAACACGTGGTAGCCTCGTTAGCCTGATGTCTGTAGCTTCACAGGAAAATAACAGATCTCTCTCGCTCAAAGAACAGAGAAGAGTCGATGATGTAAAGAGGGAAATCTGGTTTCTGCAGAAGCTAGCGTCTACAGCTGCCTCCCTGGTTGTTTTCACAAGCCAATTGAATTCTGATAAATATAAATAAAGTCCCGCCCACCAAAATATGACATTTCGCAACATTGCGGAAATAAAATTTCTGTTTTAGTATTTTTTATTTTTTGTATTAATAATAATAATGATAATAATAATAATAATAATAATAATAATAATAATAATACATTAGTGGTAGTTATATTTATACATCTTTTCACCCAGAACGCATGGGGGATGCAAACTTTTTTTTACTCAGTTTACAATTTACAGACATATACAGTAGCATAAATAAATAGATAAATAAATAGATAGAACTCCATCCATGTGCAGAAATGATCCTGAGGCTCATGATTGAAAATAAATCCCAAATTTCCTTTTCCATTCTTTCGTTTTTTTTTCACCCTTTAAAGGCCAACTTTAACTGATGTTTACACCAGCATTTTATTCGCAGATTGTGTTTATGACATTCTGATTAAAAAAAAAAAAAAAAACCTTGTAACTCAGAAAGCCCTCCAGCCAAACATTACATTATAGCATGCAATCCCCAGCTTCTGGCTCCAATTTGACTGAACGCTGTTATTTTTCACCCTTATTTTAAAAGCTCGGCTGGACCGATAAGGCCGATGAAATGCGTCTCTGAAGTGCCGGCCCGAGCCTGAGAGAATCAGCAGCACTTTTAAGCCAGTCGAGGCTCCCTGGCTGTTTTTTAATGAGGGCCTCCATTCATGTGAGGCAGCTGAAAACCCTGAGAATATGTTCACTCTTCTTTCAGCGTAATGGAAGTCTTTCTTTTTTTTCCTCCTTAATGGCAGTGTCCACTCGATAATCCCTTGATGCAGTGGTCTGTTTGAAACATGTGATGTGCGACGTGGGGCCGATCGGATGCCATTAGCAGAATGAATTACTCAAACAGTGGGGTGAAGAGAAAAGAGGCTGCTCGGATCCTATTGAACCGGGCTGATGATTATCAGGTCTGTTTTCCGAGGTGCCATAATGAAGTGAGGTCTAAGTAGAGGTCATGCAGGACGACAATACCTGCTAATCTCAGTCTAAAGTCAGTTACCGCCACGCCGTTATAACACCACAAAGTGTTTTATTCCTCTTATACTACAGCAATTTGCCAGCAGTTATATTCTTTATTTATTAAAGAACAACAGATTGTACTTTTTATCAATTTACAGTTACATTCAATGCTGTGGAGCGTCTGTGTAAGAAGTTAGTTCCTGTTCTCACTTACGTTATAGCAGCTATAAACAGTCGTTCATCCACCAGCCTCTTTATTGTTCTCATTCTTGACGTGAAAAAAAACACACAACTTGTCAGCTTTACCTCCGATTGTTACAATTTGCTGACACTGGAGACTCATTCATTCCATAAATGTTAAAATAAACGTCTCCTTACCGAAAACGTCACCGTTTCTGCGATTACACACATTTTTAATCTGCTTATGAGGAGCGTCCCCCATACAAGACCCTGGGAATGAGCTGTTACTATAGAAACGATAACATATTAGAATGAATCAGTAAATAAAAATGTTTAATATGGCGGAACCCAGATGTATTTAGTAATTAGATTCTTTTCTTAGTCATTTCCCAACACATCTGAGGGAAACGTTAATGCTTCCTTTAGCATTATTCCTTTACAATACATCGTATGTCCTCGGGGTTATATAAAAAAAACACAAACACATACTTTGTGCTAGCTAGCTAGATTGTTAGTTTCAGGCATTTTGACTTTCATATTAGCGAGAAGTTTAATGCAGGAATATAACAGAAGTAAGATGTAGTGTAGAAATCATAGATAATTGACTAAATGAATTAATAGCACTGAAATAAACGAGAACTTCTCTGTTACACATCGATAATGTCATTATTTTTCATTTAAAGACTCGTCTCATTGCACCAAGCAGTAATTAAGCAAAGTATGAAAGTAGCTAAAGTGCCAAAGCAAGCAAGTAAAGTCCATAAGAATTAGTTAAGTAAGTAAAGTAGATACGTAAGAAAAGCTTGCATGTAAATAAATACAGCGCATAAGTAAATAAATAAATAAATAAAGATAATAAGTGTATTAAGTGTGTCAGTAACTAAAGTATCTAAGCAACTAAGTGTGTATGTAATTCAGTAACTAAGTAAAGTACTTATGTAAATAAAGTATGTACTTAATTCAATAAATATGTAAATATGTATCTGTGTGAGTTAATAAAAGTAGTAATGTTAGTTACATACTTAGACACTTTACTTACTAAGTAATTAACATACAAACATAAGTACTGGGGTACATAACGTAGATACACAAGTAAGTAAAGTATGTAAGTAGTTAAGTAAAGCACTTAAGTAAGTGCATAAAATACGTTAGTAAGCAAAGTATCTAACTACGTAAAATACTTATGAATGTTAGTAAATAAGTAGTAAGTAAAGTAAATAAGTAAATATAAATGAGTACAGCTTATCGCTTTCCATGTTTTATAAATAATGTCTGAGATAGTGAACTTTCCTAGACCTCTTTTCTACCTTTTAAATGATTGCATGATTGTTTTATTAATAATGAATGAAATTCTCCAATAAAAAGATAAATCACGTATACAGTGTGTGCACTCTAGCGCCACCTAGCGGTCGTACAGTTTACTAATGTCACACTCTGTTCCCCCCATGTTCAGATTGCACACAATACTTTACACTGAATACTGATGGAACCTTCTGGAAAGCATACCAGTTGTTTATGTACCAGTTGTTTATATCCATTTGAAGAGTTGTCTTAAAGTCCTGTTGAATCTTCCAGCTTTGTTGCAGTGCAAAGGCCCAGAATATTCTTTTAATTCTATTAGACTGCTGTATTGAATAAATGATACAGGTTCTGTAGAACTGCTAGTAACTGTGGATGTAAATTACAGATGAAAATTACAGGTGACTCATGAGTGGTTTCTTCTCCTCCAGATTTCCATTTTTCCCTCCACAATGTCCATTCTGCCTTTTTGTTGTTGTCCATAATCTAATTCCATTTTTAAACATTGTGCTGTCAGCAAAATAAAAATGTACATGTATATGCTGACCTCTGTGTTACTGCTCTGTGTTATTTACATCAATATGTACAATTTCAAGCAATCCCAAGATTCCTGTCATAGCAGAAGAGACATTCAGCACCAAATGTTTTAAATCAGTAAATAAGAACTCCCATGTACAACTACCTTTTTTCAGCACTTTAACAGACTGAAATCACTTCTAATGCTGAAAATAAAAAGCATTCCTATTGTTGTTGGTCTCTTCACAGTCAAGGTTGCTGTCAACCGTGAGTCAAAGAGCTCACTGCAAAACACACAGCCTATAAATACACTTCATTATTAAATTCAGGACATAGTTATTGAAAGAGACTTCAAAGCATTTCTGTAGGTTGCGCTGGACAGGGGCGTCTGCCCAATGTAAATGTAAATGTAAACCACACACACAGGTGTAACCACTCACTCATTACCCGCTCAAGTCCTCCTCCCATTCACTGCCAGCGCTTGAGCACATCCTCGCTGCCACAACCCACTATAGAATTAAAAATGAGCAAGATTTTTTTAATCAATATGAATAAAATACACAATGAGTGACAATTTTAGCTTAACATACAAGTGCACTGATTTCAAAATGATCAGTTCCACTATAGTTATTATTTGCTGAAGCCTCCCCTCGAGAGAAAACAGCACAGTATCACTTCCTTTAACATCAAACGTCAAAAGGTTGGGGATACTTAAAGAGGATCTTACATCCACCTCCTTGGATAACATTTTAATTTCCTTCATATTTTTAGGTTTATGTATGTGGACGTCTTCAAATTAGACCAAATTAGACCATCTTTCTCCGGTATCTGAAGATCCAGGGTTATCCTGCTAAAAGACGAGGCCCAGCATGAGAGACTTACTCATTTATACAAGTCATTGACTTCCAAACAGGAAATTTTAATCTTGATACAGCATGCTTAAATACCTAAAAGAACATTCTTATCTATGCTCCTCCTCTATTCACAAAGCACCAAAGCTGCACTTACTGTATCACTTCAACAATCTGGCAGAAGTGCTGTTTCTTCTAGCATCATATCAAATTAGCCTGTGATATTAGAGATAGTGCATCTGCATCAGATAACACCTCAGAGAAAGGATTCTCATTTCTGAGCCAATATCTGGAAAACACAAAGTAGCCCATAATGATGAACAAGCCTCCATTTCAGAAGTGAAGTATATGCAGCTATTTATGCATAAGAACATCAACTGAAAGAAAAAAAAGTCTCTGTTTGTGCAAGTGCCACTTTTGATGATTCACTTACTAATGAACAGTAAAGCCGAGGCACTCAACTCTACGCCAGTCGCCTCGTCCAGCAGTCCAGATATCAAAGGCGATGGACACGAGATGGATGCGTTTGGTAATGAGCCAGCGATAAAGCCTATTGCATTATGCAGAATCAACACGATAGCAGACGAAGGGAGCCATTTTACATTCCCAAATCCCATGAATATATACATACATAAAAGGTCTATGAATTTGTTCACAAAACAGGCCATTTCCACTCTGACAACGAATATCCAGGCAACCGTTCTTGCTGGGTTTCCATTTCAGTCCTGCCACCTGCCAAAAGCTTCTGAACACAAGGACTAGATCTGTATATAAAGCTGAGAAATGTCTACACACCTCCATACTGTGTGCACTGCTGTGGAATTCCACCTGCCACCATACATGCTACAAAATGTAAGAATGAAAATCAATGGAAATCTGGATTATTTATTAGTGCAGTGGTCCAGTTTTTCTTGTTTCATGGGTTATGAATACAAGGCCGTGGTCCGATTGGTGAGACTGGCCTCAAAATATTGAAAAAAGCACCTTAGTATCGCGTAAGTCCTCGAAGGTTAGAAGGTTGGTGAGAATTGTTTTATTGAGAAAGCAGGATAGTGCTGAAGATCATGGAAATTGAGTGTCGCTTATGATTTGAATTTTCCTAGTTGGTGTAAAAGAAAAAAAATAATAAAAGCAAAGCTAGGGAAACACAAGGACGTTTAATGGGTGGTGTTTAGGTCCTAGCAGTTTTACCCCGGGGCAGGTCTCATCCACATCTCCATGCAAAGCTGTCATTGTGTAATTATACAAACACGTCTCTACTGGGAGACATTCCAGTGGTGAGATAAAATGCATTATGATTTTGGTAATATAGATAAATTTAACACAGACTCCAACTCAGCTATATTTCATACAATATTCTGTCCACTGATAATTCAGTTTTTATTCAGTACTGGAATACAGTCCACACAATCAGTAGTGCACTGAACCAGAGGAAGCCATAATCTTCATTTCCAGTAACTCCAGGATCACTGACCGTAAAAGTTCATGTCGTAATCCACGTTGCATGTAGCATTGTGTAAAAAAAAAGAAAGAAAGAAAGAAAGAAATATGTGCAACATTTTGAATGATTTATTTATACATTGTCTTTTTGAAATTCTTCATATATCACTATTTATTTATTAACATTGAATTATTTTATTTACATTTTCTTTTAGAATTGTTTGTATATTGCCACCTTGTATGATTATTATCATGAGAATTGACATGAGCCAGTCAGAATTAATACGAGTCAGGTCTTAATTGACATGAGCCACTCCTGAACTGACATGAGTAAGTTCTGATTTTATCAATTCTGAATTGATGAAAGTTAGGTGTTTAATTGACATGAGTCGGTCCTAAATTGATACGAGTCGGTTCTGAATTTGTCAGTAAGCATATCCTGACCTTATTCAGTTCTGCATTGACATGAGTCAGTTCATTCTAGACATTGAGTCGGGTCTTTCTAGACATGAGTCATTTCTAAAATTGAGTCGGGTCTTAATTGAAAATGAGTAATTTCAGAATTGATATGAGTCAGTTCTGAATTCATATGAGTCGATTCTTAATTCATTGACATGAATTGAGTTCCAAATGAAAATTAGTCAGTTCTGAATTTACATGAGTCAGTTCTGCATTGATAGCTAATCTAGGCTCAGGGAATCCAGTGAAATTCCATTAAACTACCTGGCAACATTATCTAGCTAGCTAGTATAGTTTTGGAAATTTAGGCCAGTCAGACAAACAGTGTTAGCAGAATAGCTACTTAATATTATCAATTCAGAACTGATTCATGCTAATTCAGAACTGATTCATGCTAATTCAGAACTGACTCAGATCAATTCGCAAGTGACTCATGTCTATTCAGAAATGTCTCATGTCAATTTAAAACTGACTCATGGCCTCGTATCAATTCAGAACTAATTCATGTCCTCATATCAATTCAGAACTGACTCATATCAATTCAGAACTGACTCATGTCTTCGTATCAATTCAGAACTAACTCATGTCCTCATATCAATTGAGAACTGACTCATATCAATTCAGAACTGACTCATGTCCTCGTATCAATTCAGAACTAACTCATGTCCTCATATCAATTCAGAACTGACTCATATCAATTCAGAACTGACTCATATCAATTCAGAACTGACTCATATCAATTCAGAACTAACTCATGTCCTCATGTAAATTCAGAACTGACTCATGGCCCCGTATCAATTCAGAACTGACTCATGGCCTCGTATCAGTTCAGAACTAACTCATGTCCTCATATCAATTCAGAAGTGACTCATGGCCTCGTATCAATTCAGAACTGACTCATGTCAATTCAGAACTGACTCATATTGATTCAGAACTGACTCATGGCCTCGTATCAATTCAGAACTAACTCATGTCCTCATGTCAATTCAGAACTGACTCATATCAATTCAGAACTGACTCATGTCCTCATGTCAATTCAGAACTGACTCATGGCCCCGTATCAATTCAGAACTGACTCATATTGATTCAGAACTAACTCATGTCCTCATATCAATTCAGAACTGACTCATGTCCTCATATCAATTCAGAACTAACTCATGGCCTCATATCAATTCAGAACTGACTCGTATCAAGTGAGTGAGGAAGATTTTGTTCGATTTCACACTGAGAGTCCATGTCAGTATATTAGGGACTGAGAGTTGAAAACATTAAATCGATATTTGAGCAGTCACACTGTTTTGTGGAATCTGTACACGATTCCTCATTGTGTGTGTGTGTTCATGTGTGTGCATGTGTGTGTATGTGTGTGTAATGAACATGACCTGACGCTGATGAACTCCAGTGTTGGTAATGAGTACCGCATTATATTCACACTGACCCTCTGCTGACCTTCAGCCTGACACGACTAGGTAACACTGCTAATGGCTAATGCTAATGCACATGTAATTACAGATAGATCAGTGGATAGTGCAGAAGTGAAGGATTGTAGTTTAAAGTCATACAAAGAGGCTCAAGGTAACAGCAAATGTTAAATGATATTGGTAGAAGAATCAATAGATAATGTTATCTGTACAGTGCCATAAGATTAATTTATGAAATATTTCATATCTCCTTGCCATAGTTTCTCAGTCTTGGTCCCCTTGGAGACTTGGAGACAGTCTTGGAGTACCCTAATTAACAAGCCGGAGTACTCCAGGACCAACAATGACAAACACTACTATAGCTAACCCACTATTTATCTTTTAAACCAATGGTTATCTTTTAGCCAATGGTTTCAATTTTCATCATATTTAAGCAAATTTCTGAGATATGATTTCTAGGGTTCTTTTCTCTAAAATACCAAAATGTCTGGGGGTTTTTTCTGTTATGTGATTTGGATAGATTTTTTTTTATTTTGGTAATAATTCACATGTCTACATGATGTCCAAAACAAAGTCCTACTTTTCTCACCCTGCATAAAATATCGTAACACTACGAGCAGTATAATATCGTAACACTTCAATTTATGTCGTTAATAAACCACACTGTGTCATGCTGTTATAGGAAAATAACCAGTGACGGGATGGTGTGTGAAGCGGAGTTACTGTTACCAGCCTGAAGTTAATTCTTTTCTGATAGCAGCACCTCCTCTGTGTGCTTTATTCCCCTTATACCACACAATAATCTGACAACAATTACAATTTTTTAAGTGTTAAAGAACGACACATCATACTTTCAATCCATTTATCGTTACATTTAATATTGTGGAAGGTCCGTGTCCTGAAAGATGTCAGAAAACTTAAAGTGTACAGCTTTACCTCTAACACTGGAGACTCCTTCCATAAATTTGAACTAAACATCTCCTTACAGAAAACGTTTTTAATCCGTTTTTGTGGCGCGTTCGCCATGTGAACGAGCTGTTGCTATAGAAACGGTAACGTATTAGAACGAGCGCATTAATATAAACCTGTGATTTGGAGCATTCGCTATTGTCACACTGTAGTATAAATGCTAATTTAACCCTTTCCTAACAGTGAGTGCAGAACAGAAACAAATGTGCATGAGCTTTTTTTTTCTTTATTATATATAGTATTTAATTACTGTACATATATGTAAATCTCCAGGATCTTCATCGCTAAAAGGTAAAAAACAGAACCTTCTCCCTTCTCTGGCACACAAATGACCCGTCTCACACCCACTGTGTGCGCGATAAACACCCCTCCTGCCGTCTATCCTGAGCCGAGTGTGTACTCTCCAGCACCGGCTGCTTCCCACGTCTGCTATATTTATACCTATGTTTATAGGTCACATGACATCAACCTAAAAAGCCCAGTGACAAAAATTTCATCAAGTCTTACTCAGACGATAAAACACTAACGACTCTCTATAACAGGGTGGATATGCAGCACTGCTTAACCACTCAGAGAACATTAAAAACGGAAACTTTATCCACTGTATCTATAGTCTGTGAGGGATTACCTCGAACAGGAACTCTTTTGTTTCGTAGACAACATTAAATGTCACTATAAAGGGATAAAAACTATGACATGGTGTTTATTAATAAATAAAAAAATTGGAATCGTTGGCAAATTGCTGTGGATATATATATATATATATATATATATATATATATATATATATATATATATATATATATATATAAAAAAAAAAAGAGACACAAAATATTATATATAAAAAAAAA
>CM074992.1:17368588-17386788 GCA_037576825.1 Pangasius krempfi
CTGGAGTGGCCAAGTCAAAGCCCGGATCTAAATCCTATTGAGATCCTGTGGGGTGATTTGAAATCTACTGTGTGTGTCCAAGAAACCCCTCAAACATCACACAGCCGAAAGAGTTCTATGGCTACAAGAAACGTCTCACTGGGGTTATTTCAGCCAAAGGGGGAAACACTCACTATTAGGGCACAGGGTGTTCTAACTTTCTCCTCAGTTAAAATATTCATTTTTGTTGATTTCTTTTGTCTAATAAGTGAAAACAAAGTGATTTTCTTTTTGTTTACATGCAATTACATCACTTTCATCCACAGGTACAAATTAAAACAAGATTAGAAATTGACATGTTGACATTTCTTAGTAAAGAAGTGAATATTTAATGGGGTGTCCTAATTTTTTCACACATATATATATATATATATATATATATATATATAAACAATAGAACTGAATATATAATGAATTCTTCTTCTCTGTAATAAGCAGCTGTAGGCGAGCCATGGTCATGACATTTATTTTCTAAAAAATTAAATAAAATAAGAAAAAAAAAATGTAATGATTGAGACCGAGGTTTTTTTTTGTTTGCTTGTTTATTTGTAATAATGTGTTTTATTTATTTATTTATTAGTTTGTTTGTTTTGCCGTTATGAGGTGTGTGTATGTATATATGTGCATATAATTTTTTTTAAATACATAAAATAATAGGAAGTAGTCCTCCCTTTTCTTAGAGCTTTTTCATTTCACAGTGCAAAAATATAACAAATAAATAAAAACCAAAAATGAATTCCGTATTTTAACAACAAGCCGAAACAGGAGGTTTTACAGAAATTACATTTAATGTTAACATTATTTATTTCTTTTTCTTTTTCTTTTTTTTTTTTTGTACTGAATATGTTTAACTTTAATCTTCAGTATCTCAAGCTGCGTCGTGGTAAAATGAAACTTTATTTAAAACTTTCTTTCTTTCTTCGTTGACTTGAAGATGCGAATATAGGATGTAGATATGCGATCACTGGTGCACGCAGATCACGTTTATCTATTTGTTGGCATTTTTAATATCATAAATTCTCTTGATTCATCTTTAAAAAGGTGCTCCATGGGAAAACAGTTTTATTTTGAACTATCATGTGTTACAGTAATGTGTGTAGCTGTTGAACAGCAGGATGTAAAGCGAGTAAATCTGTTCCTCGGCCCCGTGTCTGCCCCGATGGTTCATTGCTTCAAGGACACGTGTCCATCTCCTGGCTGATGCAGATGCCAACATGGCGCATTAGCATAATGGGTGTGAAAACAGCGAGTCAGAACAGCTGCTGTTCCTCGTTTCCGTCCATCTCACCCACTGGGCCTCTCCTCAGCCCTATTAATGTCTTTGTGAAAGCTCTGCCAGGGTCATGGTGGCCTGTACTGAAGCCACGTTAGAGAGTTTTTGTCTCTGAATAAATCCCAGCATGTCACATGTCTAGACACCTGACTGAGGGGAAGTTACTCAGAGACGAGGCGCATCATGACATGAACAGCATTGGCACAGAAATTCTGAGAGGAGTCCAGGTCATGTGGTGAAGTTAATTTTCTCGAAATTAATGGCTTTTTTTTTAACGTAATTAATTGAAATTACCGATTTACTTTTAATTCAATGTAACTGCTTGATACCAGTGTTTATTACCGAGCCCCTGAAGAGACTTTTGCAAAAAAAAAAAAATGTTGCAAAAGCAGAAAATTATCGTCTGCATGTGAATATTTGTCGAAGACAAAGAAATATTTTTCTTAAAGAAATTTTTTTCTTAAAGAAAATGAGAACGTAAGATCTGTGTATGTGAGCATTACTTTTAAAAAAAATCACACCATTTCCTTTTCTTTCAGAAAAAAAAAAATCTTTTGAAAACAACACATTTTCATTTTCACAAGCAAATTCGCACGAGATTTTGCCTTTTTTTTTTTTGTATGTATGTAAATATGTTTTTTATTATTTTTATTGCAAAGGTCCCATTCAGGGCCTCGTTCGTTTATTTATTAAGTAAACGAAACAGTAGAGAGAAGTTGACCTTTTCACCATTGTCAGGGGCTACGGTGTATTTTATTAGAAAAACATGCACACAAATCCAAAAATCGTAGGCAAATTCAGGAACAGGAAACAGGGGAAGGTCAGGTGACTGGCAAATAATATAGACTAGGCAAGGCAAGAATCAAAAAAACAGAAAAAAACAAAACAGAAACAGGATGAAAACCAGAAGGCGGAGTGTGTTCTTCTCAGTGACCTATGGGGTTGTGTGTCTATTACTCCGTCCAGCTGTGTGTGTATGTAGTGAGTCAGTAAGATGGTGACTGTGAACGTGACAGAGTCCGGTGTTGTAGTTTGCTTCTCAAGGTCGAGTGTATCATTAAAAGATAAATCAGCATTTAAAATGTTATTTGGGTTTGAACAAGAATCCAAAACAAGATCCATGAAAAAAGTTGATCGATCAGTTTGCCAACAATAATGCGTTTTATTCACGTTGTGGCACATTGTACTTTTTATCCGTTTATAGGTACAGTTAATGCTGTGGACATTCAGCAAAACGAGTTATTTCCTGTTCTCACTTGCACTATAGCAGCTATAAACAGTCGTTCTCTCACCAGCCTCTTGAAGTTAATAAGATTTTTTTTTTAAAAAGCAGCTTGTCATGTTACTGAGAAACCGCAACAAGCATTAACGCCTCCTAATAAATATAAAGCTCCGCTACTGTTATAGAAGATTCATCAACACCTTCTAACCAATCAGAATCCAGGATTCAGCAGCAGTGTGGCGTAGACTGCATTAAGACACCTGGCTGAGGGGAGCTTACTCAGAAAGGCATCGAGATTTAAATATGAAAGCTCAGTGTAAACGAAGAGTGTATAGAGATCGTACATTAATCTTCACAGCAGGTGCAGGCTGAGTGCATTACGTTCCGAGTGTTACGTTACCGCTAAAAGACCTCGTCTCCTACGGAGTACAGAACTCCTTTTAGGTGATTTTATCCGCCACAGATTCGCTCCTGCTGATTTCACCACGCAGCCTGTTACAGTAGTGTACCAACAGACGTGATAGATGTATGAGCAAGTGTCGCTTCTGTCACCACTTCTCCCTTTCCAGAGAATCAGAGTGTAAGTGTGTGTGTGTGTGTGTGAAGTGTGTGAAGTGTGTGTGGAGCTCTCGCCGAGCCGTGAGGCGTTACAGGCCCAGCGTGAGATCAGAAAGTCGAGTGTACACACGGCGATCAGACAGACTGAAAGCAGTGTGAACTCGGACCAGCAGAATTGTTGAGGAGACATCCTGAGCATGTGACTCGCCTTTGTGTGTTTGTTCAGCTGTTTGTCTGATGTGTGTGTGTGTGTGTGTGTGATGTGTGTGTGATGTGACCAGGTGAGAGAGTGGAGAGATCAGGGTCAAGGAGTAGGCACTTTAAAGGAAAGGTTCTAGCATTTTAGTGTCTATTTTACGAAGTTGCCACACTTCTTTAAAAGGGTTCTTCTACAGGAAGCCTTAAAGCTTGTGTGTTGTAGAAAGCCAAGTCAGTGTTTTCCTGTCAGAGACGAAGAGGCGTTTGTGGAAGCTGAGAGCTCCTAATGAACCCCCAAAGAACCCCTCGAGAGCTTTTCTTTGAAGAGTGTATGAATTAAATGGGTAGGTGAGTGGTACAAACTCCAAATTATTGCTCATGAATGTCTTCTTAACATCTAGAACCTGTCCGGAGTTTGGTTCTTCAGGTTTTTTTGAAGGTTACACTGGATAATTAAGGGTTCTTAGCTTCCAAAATGGTTCCCTTTCTGATAGGGAGACACGTAATTATTAATTAAGTGAACATTTAATTATTAATTGCTGTATTTGCCTAAAGTAAGTACTCGCTCATTGAACTCATGTGATTTTTGCTGCTTTAAGCTATACAATCTTACCCTGGAACATTCGACTTGGTTTTGTAGTCACATTTCAGTTTTTTTTGTCTTTTTAACAAAGCAGCCTTCAGTTAGAAAGTTCCTCCAAACGTATCACACACTCGGGGCTTGGCCTTGTTACTGTCCCTGAGGCCTAAATTTTAAATAGGTTTAAAATTCTCCTTGCTGAACTTACAGAACGCTTCCTCAAAAAAGCTTTGGGGTGTTTGTTGTCAGCTTTGTGCTTGGATGTTCCTCCTCTTTTCGTTCTCTTTTTACTGACAATATAGCTGTCCATTTTAAGAGATCTCAAGGAGTTGAAAAGATAAAGGCATTTTTAGCTACAATGAATGAATTAGCTAGCTAATAGCTCTTTACATGTTAAGAACTATCATCACATGAGCAATTCAGTCAACTTCTAACAATCTTACTTATGAGGTTACAATAAAAATATTAGAATATCTTGGTTTATAGTGTTGCAATGAATTAAGTTTTTCGCTTAATTTTAAATTTACTTAAGTTGAACTCACGAACCCCCTGCGGTGCCACCCCGAAGCCCCGAATTCCCCAAACTGCAAAATGGACAGATTTACTGCATAAAGTACAGATTTAACGCTTATTTAAATGGTGGTTCCTCACGGGTGGATGGTTTGTGGATGGTTACTCTTTATTAACCATCTGCTGTAGGGTTCTCCCAGAAGGACAAGCTAAAGAACCCTAATTTGTCTCAGATTACGCCTCGCCTCTTTTCTCCGCTTTAAGCATCCATCCATACTTGCATCCTGCCTCGCTGCATCATGTTATTCTTCTAGATTTGCCCTTATAGATAACCCTTGAGGTTTCAGATATTCTGTCGTTGAGAACCATGAGTGACAGACGTCTTTGTAAATGTAGTATTAGTACTCTGTTTTATTTACAAAAAATAAAAAAACAGCTCTTGACAGTGTATTCAATAACAAGGAATAAGGCAATGCGTGTGTTGTCCGCGTTGTAAGGAGCGATGAAGCGGAGTTCCTGGAAACACCCTGACGTAGATTATTTTCCTATAAATAAACGTCTCTTTAGAAGAAGAAAATTTCACCACATCAACGTGCGAGTCCCTGTGAACGAGCTGTTACTATAGCAACAATAACGTATTAGAACGAGCGCATTAATATAAACCTGTGCTACTGTCAGAGCTGCTGGTATAGAAAACTAATCAACACCTTCTGACCAATCACGATCCAACAATCCAGTGACCCATTAGGGGTCACTACAGCAGATCACTGGTCCAGGTTTTACGCCGGATGCCCTTCCTGACACAACCCTCCCGTTTTACCGAGGCTTGGGCGCGGTATTCAGAGTACACTCCCAGTGGCTGGTTGGTTCCCTGCCTGGGAATCGAACCCGGGCTGCGGTGAGAGCGCGGGATCTTCTGCCGCTGGTCCACCAGGGATCCTCCACAGCGCATCATTGGTCCAACAGCGCTGTGGTGTAAGACATTTTACAATGTGTGTTCTCAAGATCTCAGATGCATGGGATCATTCTTCAGAACAGAGGCTGTTTTGGTTTAAACACAATGTTTAATATTTCAGTTTAAGATTAAATCGCGTGACTCACTTCAACTTCGCAGTAAGAGCAAACGCTCTTAGAACGTGTGTGTCACACCAAACCTACTGCTTTTAGTGCTGAAGCGCTTTTTAGTCTGATTATAGGATAGTCTATGAGTAAGATTTTATTTATTTTGTTATTTTTTGAGGAGAATATCTACTGAGCATTCTCACTAGCACGTTTCCTTACATTTCAGCGTGAATAATTTAAAAGGCATTCCGTTCTGACAAAGTTGCTGAAGTGCCAGCATTACAAACACTGAAATTAGATTTCATCACTGCAGTTTATATTAAATTATTCATCAGGTTGTATACATTTACTGTGATTGTGTGCTGCTAATAATGAAACTGTAGCACAGAGATATTAGCATTAATCTGAATAATGCTATATGAATAAAGGCTACATGATGGCGGGTCAGTCTTTTGTCAGCTGTTGAAATGCTGTGATTTTATGATTTTAATATCCTGCAGCAATGAGAAATATAATTCATCAAATCTACTTAAAAATGGAGGTAACAGTTTGCGTGGAACTGTTTAAATAAGCGCAAGACATGGTAAAGTAAATCAATGCTCAATGGCGGATGCTCTACATAAATGAATTTGAAAAAAAAATTGTAATTAGATAGATAGATAGATAGATAGATAGATAGATAGATCATTTTATTCATCCCTGAGGGAAATTCATGTATTACAGCAGCACAGAGAGTTATAGATAGAATATATAAAGAAGAATACAGTGTAAGAGTGCAATGCGGTAGTGCAGAGGGTGTGTAAACATTGTGTCAGGAGCTGTAGAGGAGGTGGGTGCAAGTGCAGATTGGTTTTTATTTCACATTAGAGAGAGAGAGAGAGAGAGAGAGAGAGAGAGAGAGAGAGAGACGACACACAAACAGCATAACAAAAAGCTTGACAATGAGATGCTGAGAAGCTGGAACTTAAAGAATGGTGCTAATTAAGGAGAAACAGGAAACAGGTGTGAGTGTTTAGTGACATGTGAGGTGCTGGGGCTGATGGGTATTGTAGTTCTGCCATGACACACTGTAGATATACGGAAGCAGCAGCCTTGAGTGGAATAAAAGGGCAGTGCAGTGCAAACACTGTCAACAGTGTAAACAGGAATAAAATGAACAGGGATATACAGTGTTGCATAGTGTGAATATGAGAGAAAGAAAGAAAGAAAGAAAGAAAGAAAGAAAGAAAGAAAGAAAGAAGTGGAAGTGCATATGGATATGAATAGTGTATGGTGATAAAGTTCAACTATTGTCCAATTAGCTTATCTTAAGCAATAGTTGATACAGTGAAGTTTTCTTGAAGTAAGGCAATGTTTATTTAACATGTATGGAAGGAGTCTCCAGTGTCAGCACTAAAAGGGTAAATCTGTAACTTGAAGTTTACGCTTTTTTGTGGTTTCTCGGTAAAATGAACAGCTGCATTTTTTTGTACTATTAAATTTATGAGAGTGAAAAAAGAGAGTCTGGTGAAGGAACGACTGTTTATAGCTGCTATAACATAAGTGAGAACAGGAAATTGTTTCACCGATGCTCCACAACATTAAATATAACTATAAACGGATAGAAATGTATGATGTGTCATTCTATTATAAATAAAAATTGTAATCATTGGTAAATTGCTGCGGAATAATCCACGCTGTTATAGGATAATAATCGACAACGGGGTGCTAAAGGTAAGTCTGCTTCATCACACCACACCGTCACTCAGTACTTTTAAATCCTTCATTATTTTTAGGATATAGTTTCAGTAACGTGAGCATTACGTAAGGCTTGGATATGGGAAACATGAGGATAAGAAAGAGGTAAATTTGCAGACGATGTATTTTTTCATGAATACACGTATTTGTGTTCATGTATAAACACACAATTAAATGTAAAAAAAAAAGGAATGAAGAAGAAAAATGAGAAAAGGAATAAAGGAAAGCAAATAAAATAATTCAATACAGCAGTTAGCTTGTACTGCATCGGATACCTGGAGAGAAAAGAGCGAAAAGCACACAGTTCATTTTTACACTCTTGTAAAACGTTTACATTAAGATCTGGATATGAACGTGTGGTCTGAATCCTAATAAGCCCAACTCCACACACACACACACACACACACACTCAGACTCCTGCTCATGAATATTCAAACCCTCAAGGTACAAAGAAAAAAGAATAGCTGCAAGCTATTTAAAGAGAGTGCTGTTAATTATTATTCCTCAAAAAAAAAAAAAAACGGGGATCATATGCTCGTCCCTTCCAGTGCTGTCTCGCACCTCTTCCCAGTGTTTAATTACATTCACAAAAAGAGAAGCAGCAGCCGAGTGCTGTATATCATGAAGCTGCAGCACTCTCGGAAGGGTGCCATTACTTTTGTGAAGTTGCCATTGTGCTTTTTTTTTGTTTTTGTTTTTTTCAGAAATGACTGCACAGGGAAGAATAAAAGTTTTCCTAATCTCCGTATCGTTATTCTAGTCACTTCCTCATGAAATCACATATTCTCCTCAGCGCGCACACACACACACACACACACACACACGTACATTCCACTAATTATGGATTTTATTCTTCACAAGAAAGCAAAGTGAGAGTAATGATTGTTTTTGGCCTTTGTGTGTTGAAAAGATAAACGGCGATGAAATGAATGCTGCCAGAACTTCAGAAAGAGAGACGTAATAAACAAAGACGTAATCAGGCGTGCAAACGTGACAGCGGTGTTTCATCTCCCTGCTTTCTGCAGTGACGGGATGAGGACGCTGATTTTTGGTGGAAAGTAAGCCCAGGATTTAAATTGATGATTAAAATGATCATTTCGCTGCAAACATAAGAAACATAACAATTATGGCGTTTGGCAGACTCCCTTATCCAGAGCGACTTACAGAACGCTTTGAAGTCTCTGTCGATAAATACATCCTGATACTGGTTCACTAAGAATACCATCAGTCTAAAAACCCTCTTGGGAAGGTAATATAGTGACTAAAGCATACAGGCAACACAATTTTTAAATGAAAGTGCTAATTTAAGTACTTCATGAAGAGGTAGGTCTTTAGACATCATTTGAAGACTGCCAGTGACTCAGCTGTTCGGACGTCTAAGGAGAAGTTCGTTCCACCACCGAGGAACCAGAACCGAGAAGAGTCTTGATGCAGGTCTTCCTCGTACCCTGAGAGATGGTTGGACCAGTCGAGCGGCGCTAGAGGATTGGAGAGAGTGTGGTGCAGTGCGGGATGTGATAAGAGCTTTGAGGTAAGTGGGTGCTGGTCCGTTTTTGGCTTTATAGTTGAGCATCAGTGTTTTAAACCTGATGCAGGCAGCTACAGGAAGCCAGTGGATGGAGCGCAGCAATGGGGTGGTGTGGGAGAACTTCAGAAGGTTGAAAACCAATCGTGCAGCTGCATTCCGGATCAGTTGCAGAGGTTGAATGGTGCTCAGAAGCAGAGCTGCCAGGAGCTAGTTGCGGTAGTCCAGTCTCGAAATGACAAGGGGCTGAACAAGTACCTGAATGGCCTGTGTGGATAGAAATGGACATCCTTCTGATGTTACAAAGGAGAAATCTACATGAGTGTGTCAGATTAACAACGTGACAGGAAAAGGACAGTTGATTGTCCATGGTTACCCCGAGGTTAAGTGCAGTGACCGAAGGT
Organism: Pangasius krempfi; assembly: GCA_037576825.1. Lineage (NCBI taxonomy): Eukaryota > Metazoa > Chordata > Actinopteri > Siluriformes > Pangasiidae > Pangasius > Pangasius krempfi. The sequence goes on from CM074992.1 coordinate 17,377,697, forward strand.
AAGATCTGAGAGTTGTCCAAGATACTGACGTGGGGATGAATCACCCGAGATGAGCTGCCATCCATGCTTGCCCTGCATTGGAGAGCAAGAGAGTAAGAGGGATGTCTGCCAGACATGCTGAGATCTGAGTGGAAACATGAGTGTCTGAGGGAGGGAAGGAGAGGATGAGTTGAGCGTCAATCCGCATAGCAGTGGTATGAAAACACATGTGAGGATATGACCTCACGAAGAGATTGAGTATAGAGGGAGGACAGAAGAGGACCAAGTACTGAGCCTTGTGGGACACCAGTGGAGAGTCTGCATGGATTAGACGTGGATCCCCTCCACATCACCTGATATGATTGACCTTCCAGGTAGGAAGCAAACCATTGTCATGCTGTGCCATGAAATCCAGGCTGAGCAGTGAAGAAAAGATTTTGTGCAGCTTGCAAGGATCTTGTGCAGAATTTTCCAGCTTTTCCTTGTATAAGGCGTTCTTAGCAGAAGTCACTTGAAAGAATGAGAATTTGAAACAGTACTATTATTTATATAAATAAAAAAATGTAAGGAAGTAAATATTATAAATTGGCGGTTCTACAAGGTTCCACACACATCACTAAAATGAGGTTACATCCTCTGTACACGAGACATCCTAAATAAAATGAACAAGAAGTTCAGTTATTCGAGACTGACCTGAACCAGCGGCAGGGGCCGAGGAGACAGAGGGACACAGCTAGACACGTAAACGAGGTTAACATGCTGCAGCAGACACGTCCAATCAGCTGGACATCACCTCATTACATCTTGTTAACCTAATAATCTGGATCTCAGCCAGGTACGTTCATTATTAACCCTGCCTGGAACTACGACGTACTCTCTACGTTATTCCTTTCAGTTAACTTCTGAATCTTGGATCGTGATTGGTCAGAAGGTGTTGATTGGTTTTCTATAACAGCAGCTCTGACAGTAGTGCAGGTTTATATTAATGCGCTTCAAATGCATTATCATATCTATAGCAACAGCTCATTCACAGAGACTTGTATGGCAGATGCTCCACTTAAATAGATTAAAGAATTGTTGATATGGTACGGTTTTCTTGACAGAGATGTTTATTTAACGTTTATGGAAGGAGTCTCCAGTGTCAGAGCTTTGTAACAGTCAGAGGTTAAGCTGTAACTTAAAGTTTCAGGACAGAGGAGTTTACGATTTGCCTCTAACAACACAGCAACTTGCCAATAATTACAATGTATTTATCAATAAAATGGCATGTCATACGTTTTTTTTTTATTCCTTACGTGACATCTCAGTATTTGCACCACAAATGAAACCTATGGAGGAAACTAAATGATCAGTATATTAACCATAACACAGTACTGGGATTAAAATAATATCTCCTATAACTGGCATGGATACCAGATGGACACACAGATATTCTTCATGGAAATGGAAGCTGGCATTTTTATTTAAGCCAGAGGTCAGATTTTCCAGGCTGGAGAACATAATGGTTGATGTGATTGGGGACTTGATTAGATTCCACCATCCAATTACTTTCCATGTTATTATCATTACATCAGCCTGCTCCGCACTGAATCGCTCATTTTCCTCATTATTTTTCATGTCTCAGTTGATATAAATGAAGCTATGAGTAGTCTAGCACGATGTGTTTCTCTGTGTTTTTTTTTCCAATCTGCCTTTATAATGAGCAAATAATAACGCTGTCAAGCCGATTCGTTATCATTCAGTCCACATGTAATACAAATTTACCTGAATAAATAAATGATCTATAATTAACAAAGATTTTTGATGTTTTATGATAATTCAGTACAAAATTCAGCGTCGGTTGAACAGTGGCCCGAAATGAACAATCTTAATAAAACAATCCTTCAGCGTGCCAAAGGAGAACACAAGTAACCGATTGCCCATCACTTCCCATTAACCTCCTCCGGTCCACAGAGGATCAACACGTCACCCCAATTAAACTCAGCGGAGTGAGCTGAATGATCAGAGTCACATGAAAAACACAATCGGAACCAGACCAACACTGGAAGTCATTTCACTTCACGTGTAACAGAAATGTAGAGTGGAGAGATAAAGGGAGCTTTATAACGGATTAAATTATAGAAAAGTAAGGCAATTAAATTCAGTCAACTTTTATGGCAAGAAAAATGATCACTGATCCACTGAATCGCAGATTTTGTGGCCATAATACTTTCCCTCGTAACAGTGTGCGATATCAATATTGAGGTTTTTTTTTTAACCATTTAAAAAAGTCACGATAAACAATTTAATGTCCAGAACCAGACGAGAAAATGAGCATTTCAGGTTTAAGGAGAGGAAGGGAGGGTTTAATAATTTTACCAGCTGTGCAGTCGGGAACTGCTTGCTGGCAGTGGCAATTATGAAAACTCAAAACCAAAAGCAGCCAAAATTTCCTTCTGTCTTTAGAAATATATATTTAACTGTTTTTAACTCCGAATACAGGCTTACATATCTAATGTCAACTAAGTTGAACGTACACTGGTAGAGTTTATTTCAAATGAATGGACTCAAAATATGTTCTATTTACCTCGACAGAAAGTTAGAGTAATCTGCAAACTCCCCCCTCAGTTTCGCTTGTTTAGCTCTCCATGTGCTTTTGTTTTGGCTTTAGGCTTTTAATCCTCATATTGTTTTTTTTTATAAATGAACTAGATTTCATAGATGACAGTTTAATAGGTTTAAGGAGTCACTGTTTAGGTTAAAATCACAATTTTTCAGTATTTTTGGTTCAGTTCTCAGCAGTTGTCACCTATGAGATGCCTCAGGGCTCCATCTTGGGCCACTTTTGTTTTCATGATACATGCTGCTTCTTGGTTCTATCTGCAGAAAGCACAATATATTCCACCACTGCTACCACCAGAACCCTAAAATCTTCTAAACAGTTGCCTCCAAATTGGAGGACAAGGTCTACCATTCCCAAGATTATGAGACCGTCATCCTCCACAATAGACCCAACTATATAAACCCAATTATAAAACATATTTATCTCCCTGGGCTTTTAATTGTTTTTATTTTATTTTGTTTAAAAGAGCATGATTTATTATTTTGCAGCAATATGCATTTTTAAATGTGTTTGGGAGAGCAAATAGATTTAATGCCTAATTACTATGTGCTCTCTGTGATTTGTTTATTTTATTTGCATTATTAGCTTTAGCAAAGGTATTTTTTTTAAAAGTGTACTAACACATTCAGATGCTAGATTCTCACGTTTTCTTCCAAACATGGTACGCGTTTAAACCCAAACTGAACTGAAAAATCTCTTCTTCCTATATCCACACCGTGGCACAAATACACGTATACAATGACTCTCATGCATTATTCAGCGAGGATTCCTAAACATCCTCTGCATCAAACCCTCCACTGCTTCATATAACCTGACAAGTCATGAATGGGGAGGGTTACAAATGAGCAGGCTGTTACCAGGGCTATTTTTTACTGGGAATTGTTGTTATACTGCACCGTGGGGGCTTCAGGACTGATGCTGAATCTGTGAGCAAGCTGTCAGAACTCTTACTTAAGCTGTGTACTGAGATCATAGACTTTTAAAGACCGGAAGGATGATCAGAAACATGGTGGAGTCACCTCAGATAGCCATACTTTCAGTTACGCCTGCAGTCGATATTATTAGCACTGTAGCTTGCGAGTAATTGCGCGAGTGCAGAGCTGACATTCAGTAAATTGGATGTGGCTTGAGGAGAAGGGTGAAAGCACTCAGAGACACATGGCTGGACTTCTACTCCACTTCTACTTTTCACTTCCTGCAAAAATTTATAACAAACACAGTAGTGGTGAGTGAGGAATACACTGTCTAGCAGGAAGAAGTTTCAGGCACAGTCTATCCATTGTTGCATAATTCCACACAGCATTAAAGTAGCAGTGTGTAAGATTCGTGTTTGATTATTGTACCATAGAGCAGCTGAATTCTTAAATCGGATCTGATCATCGACCTGCGAACGACATCCCCACGGTGAAACATGGTGGCGGTAGCATCGCGTTGAACGTTACCAGTGGCCTCTTGGTTGTTTCTCTGATTAACACCCTCTTTACCTGGTCAGTGACGTTTAGTGGACAGCCTCCTCTAAGAAGGGTCAGGGTTGTATCATCTTCTTTCCATTTATGTTATTTTATTAATGTTGTTGTCCCTTTGTCAGATTCAGTTAGAAAACAAAAAAACTCTAATTATCTCTCCAGTATGTCTGAAAACTAAAAAGGAAGTTTTAATGATTCATTTTGGTCATAATTCCAAGATTTGGATTTAATTCCTTATTTTTTCCTTATTAATTCCTTAATTTCTTGTATTTATCTATTATTTCTGACACGGAATCTAAGAAAACATGCACCTAACCTTTCAAAAATAATGGGTTAAACCATTTTAGGCAACAATGTCATTTTAACAAGGTTTCTTTGCTGTCATTTTGCTCTTAAATAAGTGACAAGGTTGCATTTTTAGCATAGAATTAGCAAAATACGCAGAAGGTGTTTAACTGGCATCCATGATAACGACATTAAGGACATTCTACTGATTTATTTAAAATTATTATTATTTTTGTTAAGTTAATAATTTCATTTCGATCTCAAAAAACAGAGGTGCACTCAAAGGGGCCTCATCAGTCCATACCACAATATCATAAATACAGAAAATAAAGGGAAAAAAAGAAAGAAATAGCTTACTTTTCTTCTTCTCCTGATGTTCAGGAAATGTGAATGATGCAACTTCCTGTTGAGCATGTGACTTGTGGACTATTCCACATATTTCATAGGGGTTCATAGGTAACAGGGATGAGCTGAAATGTAAAATGTTCATGATGTGCAATGGATGAGTTGTGAAAGAGGATGGCTCTGGCTTGAGTTACACATTAATGCAAAATGTACTGGGTTTTTGAAGTATTTTAATATGATTATATGTTAAGGTGATGTGAGTTTATAGTGGGTTAAGGCTGTTTTACTGATGTTTAACTTTATTTTTTCTGAAACTTGCACGTAGGTTGAGGCGAAGGAAACTTTACCTGTGTTTAAAATGTCTTTTATGTGTCTTTTTTGAAATATCAGTGAGACATGAGCCACACTGTGTCTATCAGAGAGACTGACATCTCTCTCTCTCTCTCTCTCTCTGTGTGTGTGTGTGTGTGTGTGTGTGTGTGTGTGTGTGTGTGTGTGTGTGCGTGGATAAGACTGCGCAGTTCAGGTGGTGTGAAGAACAAAGCTCAGCGCTGAGTTATATACATATAGTCGGTGAATCTGAATTGTTCACAGAAATGTTCAAGATGACACTTTCCCACTTTCTCTCTCAGCCGGCCTGCTGCTTTTACTTTCCCGCTTGCCTTATGTAATTAAGGTGCAGGCGAGATGGAGACAGTGGGAATCTATTTCACCCAGACAGCGGGCGGAGAGGACGTGAGGATGGATGATAATGTCCTGAACGCAGAGAATCTGAAATGATTTATAACCCGAGACCGGAGTCTTATAGAGTCTTATCTTACACTGACTGAGTGTGAGACAGCGTGTTTGGAAGAGGATCTTCTCCGCTCAGGAAGAACAAAATAAATACAGGAATAAATTCACTCTTTTCTCTCTCTAGAAGAACAAAAAAAACCAAAACAAAACAAAACACAGCTTGCCATGTCACTAAGAAACCACAAAGTGTAAACTCCTCTATCCTGAAGATGTCGGAAAACATAAAGCTTTACTTCTGACACTGGAGACTCCTTCCAGAAACGTGAACTAAACGTCTGCTTATAAAAAAAAAAACCCGAGCATCCAAGCGTTTGCTGTACAAGTCCCTGTGAATGAGTGGTAACTATAGAAACGGTAACATATTCGAACGAACGCATTAATATAAGCCTAGTAAATGAATCGACGCCTCCTGACCAATCAGAATCCAGAATTCAGCAGTCCTGTGATAGTTGAGATAGCATTAGCATTAGACACAAAGCAAAACAAGACAAAGAGTGCAATGTAAAACATTTTAAAAGCTTCAGTGAGACAGAGATGGAAGAAAAGCGCTTCAGCGTTGACCTTGTTCACTGAGACGTGTGTTTTTGCCCCTTTGCAATCCAAGAAAATGCGGATTTTCCTCTTTCCGTGTCCAACCGAGCATGTTTATTTCCAGAGAACCCCCCGTGGACCTCGACTTGATCGCCGCTTTATTCTAATACTAAAGACATTATCTCAGTAAATGGACTGGAACAGGACTCGTCAACACTGAATGCCATGTGACCGAGAAGGATAAAAAAACGGGTCTGTTTTCTGAACATTAGGGTTCTAGGACATTCTGGTTGAAAGAATGTTCAATCTTTCAGAGAATGTTATTTATATAACTTTTTCAGAATGCGCTTGCACCATTTTTTCTTGGAGGAACATTAACCATAACATTTCCATGATGTGATTGCTTTCATTCAATAAGGAAAGTCTGTCGGTGGTGTTTTACTGAGATTGTGGAGCAAACCATCTGTAGAGCATCGTACAGTAGGAGCGCTATTTTGGAAAATAACAACCAAAAGAACCCGCTGGAAACTTATTGAACCCTTAGAAAAAGCTTGTTTGGATAATTAAGGGTTCTTAGAGGGGAAAAAAAACACAAAAAAGAAAACACAAAAAGTGTAGATAACGGAAAAAATACAGTAAAACTAAAGTAAATAATTGTCCATTTCATTTTACATATTGTAAATATGTAAAATATACAGACGGAAAATGTAAAAAAAAAAAAAAATCGAAAAAATTGGTCTAAATTAGAGATAAATATTAAATTAAATCCGATGAGTGTATCTACAGTAGAAGCAGATCTTTTTTTTTTTTTTTTTTGCTACAAGTCTGAGCTAAAAGCCCTGCTCACGCCCTAATTAATACCCAACATTACAGCTAAATCACAAAAGCAATCACAGGGCGTAGTGCAAACAATTATGGCCAAATTTAATTAAAGGGAAGTTTTCACTTGCAGTCGCACAAAGAGGAGTCGTAAACACAGCAGCCGGCTTTACGAGCACAACACAGCGCCTCTTTGTGTTTCCCTGATCATTTTCACCGCCTCTTTGTTTTTTTTAATCAAACAAGGCACCGTGCCAAACACTTATCTGAACTGGTTTTATGACTGTGTGATTTACACACACACACACACACACACACACACACACACACACACACACACACACACACACACTCTTCTGGCACATTAATGATGTGGTTGAGACACAAGCACCCTCCATACAGACGTTCAGACATTAAAGGTGTAAAGAAAAGGTTCAGGTTAAGGACCGATTTTTCTGTTTCCTACCAAAATATTCTACATATGGCTTGAGCACAGAGCTGTTGAACTCTGCATTCTGATTGGTCGGAAGGTGCGGATTAATTTCCTGTAACAGCAGCTCTGGCATACGTTATGGTTTCTATAGCAACAGCTCATTCACAGGGACTTGTACGGCTCCACATAAACGGATTAAAACATGTATAATCTTTAATACGGTGACGTTTTCTGTAAGGAGATGATTATTAGTGGAATGGAAGGAGTCTCCAGTGTCAGTGCTTTGTGACAGTCAGAGATAAAGCTGTAAATTGGACGACATGGGAAAGCAGAAAAGAGAGAATAAAGAGAGGCTGGTGAAGGGATGACAGTTTATAGCTTCTATAATGTAAGTGAGAACAGGAACGAACTTGTTTCGCAGAACATGAAATGTAACTATAAATGGATTAAAAAAAACCCGCAATGACACGTCGTTCCTTAATGAATAAACATTTGTCACTGAATTGCTGTGGTATGAGAGGAATACATCACTTAAAGATGTGCTGTTATTGGAAAATAATCAACTTCAGGCTGGTAAGAGTAAGTCCATCACTCATTATTTTCGTTTTATTCTTTACATATTCATGTGGCGAGTGCTTTTATCCAAAGTGGGACAGAATGTAGAAGAGAGAGGTGTTAAAGATTCAGACAGTGACATGAGTGTCAGAAGATCTGACTTCACACCAACTGACAAGAAAAAAGTGCAACACAGAGAAACACAGAAAGTGGTGAGTGAAGGGTGAGTAGAGTACATGAAGCCAAAAAGCCACTCAGACTCTGACTGATGCAATCGTACAAGTCTAACGTGCAAATGCCTCGGGCACACACGCTCAAAAAAAAACCCTCATATTAAAGGAAACATTACGCTTATAGTCATGTTCCGTTGTGTTTTAATGAATTTTTTAAAGGTTGAACTGCGTTGACTTTTATTGTGAACACTAATTTGATCAAACAATGGAGGAACGCTTCAGTTTTAATATGGAGTACATTTAATTTATTCAGAAAATTTAAACTAGAGCTTCCTTACCAAAAGAACAGACGAGACAGATGGCAGTTGATCTGCACAAGTGGATGAGTAGATTAAAAAAATGGATATGCACATAAGCAGTTGGAAATTCCACACAGAATTGACAGAATCCGAGTAAAGCAAAGACGACTCCAGAGATTACAGTCTGAGAATTACGCAGTTCGACTGAGTCAAGACAACTCCAATTCCCAGAATTCCATGCCATCACTGCCTACTTCCATATCGAACTCCATTTCCCAAACACTGAATGAACTACAAACTCCACCACATGACCGCTCACATGATCACAGACACCAGCTCACTAACCCCACACATCTGTTCATCATTATCCCTTTAATTAACTCAGTCTTTTATTCTTTCGCTGTGGAATCTTGCTCTGTTCTAGCGTCAGAAGTCGTTTGTTAATTGATTGATTTTTTTTTTACATTTTGACCTCCATTTGTTTTATCGCTTTTTTTTTGTTGTCACTTTTTGCCCAGCCATGATGATACTGGATTGGATTGTTTGTTTCTGTCATAGAAATACAAGTGCAGCTCCTGAACATCACTAAGGCAACATACACATTAATCCAGATAGAATGCTCCTCGTCTACTCTGGCGTTTTCAAACGTTTTCCAAAAATTGCTCGTCCACGCTCAAACGTCTGAAAACGCTTACGTCGCTATACTGCGTGTGCGTAAAAGCATAAGAAGCTCTGGCTTGTGTCATTTCCGTCAGGTGTCTATTTACTTTCTGTCTCTGAATTTTCGTCAAGATGAAGACTTTAACCTTT
>CM074992.1:17390896-17429108 GCA_037576825.1 Pangasius krempfi
GGATGTTTAATAGAGTCAAGTGACGAGGTTTAATTAAGAGCGTTATGAGGGTGAGAATGGAGCAGATTTGCTTCAGGACAAGCTGTGAAGTGTTATAATATAACCTTATATCAACATAAATCGGACTTAAATCTGGTCTTATGTTGAAATGATATCAAATTAACCTTTATAAATGTTTCTGTAAGTTTTATCAGTCATCAAAAAGGACCTATGTAGGTGTAATGAAGCCTTGTGAGCACTGTCATAACATAACCTTATGACACTTGACTCAGGTGCTATGTTAAACTTGCTATCAAGATCGCCAGCTAACAGCTGATGGAATAAACCTTTATAAATGCTTCTGTACATTTGAACATTTATCACAAAGTGCTTATGTAGGTGTCATGAAACCATAAGAACACTGTCATAACCTAAACTTATGTCACTTGACTCAGGTCTTCAGGTCAAAACTGATATCAAGATTGAAAGCTGACAACTGAACAAGCCTTTATAAATGTTTCTGTAGTTTATGTCAATTGTTATGAAGGGCTAATGTAGCTGTTTCGTAGCCTTATGTGTACTCAGTGAATTATTACCAATATTTTAACTATTTGATTTCAGTCATATTAAATAGGAGTAAGTAATTTAATAAATCTTTTTTTTTTTTCATAAAATGATTCACCTAATCAGCAATTATGCCACATATTTGTGTGTAGGTGTGGGCAGCTGGTGTTTGAGGGCAGTTGGTGTCATAAACTCATTCGTAGGTGATCACAGGAGTACACAACCGTACACACAGGTGCATGACTAAGACTCTGGTTCCCTCCTGAACGATCTGGATTCATTAGGTGAAAACGAATCAGACATAAATGAATGGCTGTCTTCTGGCTAGTGTCTAATTAAAATAGCTCATTCTATTTAACAAGGCCATCTGCTGAGGAGAAGGAGACCAGGTGGACTAGCATGCTAGCAGATACACTCATAAACCGAGGTTCCCCTGTAGGTCTATAAACCTCTCCGGGTTCCTATTTGTGTTTAATGATATTTTTACAGCCACAGCGCTCGAGAGTATAATTAAATAACTTAATTCAACGACTGGTTTTTATTGACTCGCAAGCCGAAGAGTCCATGGTGTAATTTAATTCATGACTCGTATCAATGCTGGCCGTCTCTGTCGTCGCATCATTTCACCAATCCTTCGTGTCTGGTAACTCATTAACAACTCTACAGTGGGTGATTGGGCTGATTTTATGCTGTCATTCGTTTACCCAATCTTATCCCTGAGCAATGCAAATCATCAGTGACTGATGGGTCTTAAAGTGCTCATCTGTTAGAAAGCTGGCAAGCGTGCACTGTCTTTAAAAAACATTTATTTTTCTCCAGCAAAAATACTAACTGTCAAGTCCAATACAAGACCAGGACTCACCAAGGTCATCAAGACAGAGCCTTAAGCGGGTCGAGGTCAAGTCAAGCCCGAGTCTTAAGGGGGTCGGGGTCAAGTCAAGACCGAGTCTTAAAGGGGTCGGGGTCAAGTCAAGCCCGAGTCTTAAGGGGGTCGGGGTCAAGTCAAGACCGAGTCTTAAGGGGGTCGGGGTCAAGTCAAGCCCGAGTCTTAAGGAGGTCAAGGCCAAATCAAGATCAAATCAAGACTTAGTCTTAAAACAGAGTCAGGATTGAGACAGAAAACCATCAAATCAATTTTGAGGCAGATCCTTTACTTTTCTAGGAGAAATTCCTTTTTGTGCACAAATTTGTTCATGCAAAATTTTATTTTTACAAAGACTATATTTAGTGAGACCAATGCCCAAGACCAAGGCAAGTCCGAGTACAAATGGCAATAAGTCAGACAAGTCCAAGTCAATACAGAAAACGTCTTGAGATCGGATTCAAGGTCTGTAGTCCTATGTATCACTTTATAGAACTTGATTTTTGTCGTTTTCTTCATCTTCCTTAACACACACAATCCTCTGAAGGATTTTGATGACCTACAGATGAATCCTACACTGGAAAATAAATGGTTTTAAAGGCATTCCTCAAGGTTCAGTACTATATCCAGTTCAGTTTTTAACAAAAGAAACATACACATAGCAGTGATTTGACTCTAAACAAAAATGCAGACACTCTGGATGGGATGCTCTGCTGAAACTGGGAAACCAGTGAATCCACATACTTGAAATTGCTAGAGATTGGGTATCAATCTCTGGTGAAATCCTACTAATGCTAATGCTGTGTCATCTGGATAGTTGATTAGTGTCAAATCATTGCTATGCCTGTGTTTATTGTTACAAATTAAAAGCTACGCAAAATTTTAATCCATAATTTTTATTCATGCATTTTTATTCTTCTTTAACACATATGTCCTTCTAAAGCATCTGGATGACTTTTAGATTAAATCTAAAATCTGAAATCTATGTATAATTAATTTTAAAACTAGGCGTCCCTCAGGGATCTGGCCAATGTCTGGTTTAGTTTTTAATTTAAAAAAACACACACACACACACACACACACACACACACACACATACAAATAGCAATGATTTGCCTCTAATCAAATATGCAGATGACACAGCATTTGCATTCTGAAAGAGATTGTAAAGAGATTGAAAGAAATGTAATATGTTCTGGTGATTTGGACTAATAGTTAAGTGCCCCAAGACTTCTTCTTTTCTCTCTTTTATGAAAAAGACAGAGTCAGATACTACATAAAACTTTGTCAGCTTATGGGTTTTGACATAAGCCTTACACAAATCCTTTAACATGTCTTTATTAAAGCTTTACACCATGCTGAGTTGCCCTTCAAATAAAGTGTTCCTCCATTTGTAATCCCTTTTTTGTGTTTAGGCAGCTTCCTGACCTGCTAGACTGCTCAGCAAACTGGATTATGCTAAAACAACTACCGTGACACAGACAACAAAATCTTATAATGGCTTATTACTATTCATTACGGTAGTGCAGAGGTGAGAGCAGGCGGGCTGAAACAACACTCGATATGCAAATTAACAACACTCGATATGCAAATTAACAACGTTCGATATGCAAATCAGGATTGTCTTTCTGTAAGCAGTGCGTAGCGTAATGGAAACACTTCTCGGTGCAAGTGTGCAGATTTAGCTGTGGCTGCATTTTGGAAAACTGTCAGAAATGATGAAACATCAGGTTTTTCCCACATTTTTGTTTTTCATTCTGAATATGAGCTAATTTATTCATAAACCATTTACAGGAGCATTTATTTAAACAAGAGGTGTGGTATTCACAGAAATCCGGTTCGGTCAGAAAGATGTTCATGTCCTACAAGAGTTTGTGTAAATGTCCGTAAAACGAGATTCGTTCACTAACGTGAACCTTGACCGATTGGCTTCAAATAACATAATTGTTGATCAATTACTGCAATTTTATACATAGAAGTTTATATAGTCAAGTTTACTGTCAAGTAAATCACTTATTTTATTTCAATTACACACAAATAAGCTAGGAATTCAATTAGGACAAAAGTAATGGCGCCCTCTAAAATGAAGAAGAGTTCATGTGTGACTATGGTGGCTGATCAGCTGCAGTGGCTGAGCTGCATTACTGGAGGTTTTAGCATGTGCCGCATTTAGGAGGCACTATTTCACAATTTATTGTCATTTTGCCTTTTATGGAGTTTGGTGGACATGGCTAAATGTAAATCAGCTGTGAACACACTTGGTAATTTACAGTTGTTTGGAGTTTACTGACATTTGCACATGAGTATAAAGAATTACAGAAACTGTTGTGAATCTGGCAGGAACTCTTAGATCAATGTGGTGAAAACACTGACAACTTTACTAACAGCTTAATAAATGAATACGTTAAGAAAAGATAAATATATTGCAACTAAATAACTACATTTTTATTTACTACTTTATAACCTTGCCATAGCTGTCTTCCTAGCTAAGTGTGATTTCCTCATAATTCTTTTCAGGTTGTTGGATAGTTCCGTGTCACAGTATAATGGATCCAGTGTGTAATCAGATAGCGGCTGTCAAAATGTCCGCTATGCTCCTGCTCAATCACATCCTCATCAAAACAGAGAAGGTGATGAGACAGAGCCCGATGTGCGTGATGATGTCTAGATTAGGTTACAAATGTAAAAGTAGACGTGGTGTCTTTCAGTGGAATTGTGGACTGAAATCTTTTAAATGCAATTTGATCTGTTTTCACTTTTGTAGGAGTTAAAATGCTAGAACTTTCCCGCTGCTTGAGAACCTGTAAAAACCCACAGTCCTAAGAACTGCACTATGTACGGGACAAAATACCAAAATAATACCAAAAAAAACAACAATAATCTTAAAGATAATTCTTAAAATATCAGGAGCTTTTTAATGTACTTAATTTTTTTTTTTGCTCTATAATCCAAAGCACTCAATAACTAAACATCAGACGAGAAAATGGCTCAGACAGCGAGCTACAAAGTCGAAAAATTGTTTTTATTCATAATCATGTACTGATGCATATGGAAGGTTCTGTACATGTTCTTACAAAGCGTTAAAAAAACTGTACAATATAAAGCTGAAACACTGAGAAGGTCTTACATATCTGTAAAAAAAAACACTCTTAAAAACTCATAAAATAATGTAAATTATTAGCTAAAAATCAGAAATACTAAAGCATTAAATAAAGATAACTCACGCGCTCAGGTTTAAAAGCCTGAGTCTTTTTAAATAAGGATTGATTTGAAGTTAAATGTTAATTTCTTTAGTGTGCACTCTGCTTTTTTTTTTTTTTTAATAAATTGGGCAACACATTTCCCATGGGAATTTATTTTTTTTATTGGAATACAGATCATAAAAGATGATCAGGAATCAAAGACTCGAGAGCAAACCAATAGACCGAGCCGATCTTGATTATTTTTGTCTTTTGGCTCATTGAGCAACATCTGAGCAAAATTACTTTGAGTCTTTAGAGGCAGGTTCTGAGCCAGCAGCAAAAATATTAATCAGTGTTTCATCAATTGATGAATTTGTTAATTAAAAGACGTCATGTGTCGCATACAAGGCTGCTTTCATGCTTGGTATTCATTCAATCTTGGGCATGTTTTCTTTATTGAAAAATTTGGCAAATTTTTGAAGCATTAAAAATTGTTCTTTCGACTTTTCTTAAGAACTCTGAGATTAACTAATCAGGATAACTCTTCTGCCAATCAACATATGGATCTACATGTCTCTTATAGATATAATGCAACTTTCCAAAATTGTTCGCGCGTGAATACTCGCTGGGTTTAGTGGTTTAACGTTAATATTATTAAATAATAAAAATGTGGCAGGGGTTATAAATAAAATAAACACAATAATTAAGCAATGCAGAAAGTTTAATAAAGATGGGCAGCTCCACAGGAGGTTCTGGGACTGGCAATAAATTACCTTATTGCTTTTTCTCCCTTTTTTCAATGTCATTATTTGATTTTTTTACACACTACGTTACAAGGCAAAATAACTATTATCTTCCAAAAGAAATCTGCTAACGGGTTTGCTTAGGTACAGTCGTGATCTCAGCACTAGCACCGATCAGAAACAATGATTTTTTTTTTTTTTCAAATCAAGGCACTTCCTGGTATCATAAATAAATATCTCAGTAAATATCCACTGATGTTTTATCTCCTCTTGTTATCTCCTCATCACGCCTCCAGCTCCTGGCCCGGGGATGTCGGTGCCAGAATGTCGAAGCAGGTCTCCATCATGACGCGAGACTTGCACAGATTGACGCAGAACTCCAGATCTCCCGTGGCCTGAACCAGAGCCTCCAGGTAGTCCTGCGACTCCGGGTCCAGATCCGGATCCACGTCAACTGAGGAGACAAAAACGACAAACGACAAAGATGGTGAAACAGAAGCCAAGATACTCCATGCATCCACATCCAGGACTGCATCCTTGTTCCATCACATCACCTTTAAATTTAAATGTGCAGCATGAAACGTACATGTCATGTAACATATTCTATTTAGCTAAACTAAACTAGACACTTTATATAAGTGTTATTATCTCATAACACTAAAAAAGGACCATATGCCTAACACACAGTGACCATAGAGAGTTTAAAAGGACAAAAAAAGATGGTAGAATTTAAGGAATAAAAGACTCTGTGGCATGCTGTTACAGTAAAATAACAAGTGACTCTGATTTGTTTAGCCGAATACGGAATTCTGTTTAATAAACTGTAGAATAGAGCTACATTTTCACACGAAAATAAAAAATAAACCATGCGGCGCAAGGATACGCCAGGATCAGCATTAAGCCGGTGGTGCTGTGTAAGATAATGATCCTCTTTAGGGCTTTAACTTGACTCTTTATACTTGTACTGTGCTTTACAGGAGAACGTCGAGCTAATTAGAACAGCAGGTTAGCACTTTTACACAAAAATCCTTTTCGAGTGATTTGTCCTTCAGGGATAAAATACACACTGGATAAAAATGGTTCACTCCTCTTAAACATCTGACTCTATGGCTGTACGAGCTATACAAAGTGCTTGAGTTCAATTTCCTCATACAGTGAGGAATACGTTTAAAACTGATTTGGGGCGGGGCTACGGCTGAGCTTAGTTTGTGATGTCGTAAGCAGCCTAACCTCACGTCGTGGTAACAGGATTTGGGAAGTTTGTAGATCAGTCCGCAAAACTCTCAGCTGATTATCCAGTTATTCATTTCAAAGTGAAATATTTAGTACGTACAGTGAGCGATTATAAAAATCAGAACTCCCTGATGGATGCTTTTGGATTTAAAGGTTTAAAATGTGATTGGATTAGAAACCAGCGATCCTCTCTGACAAATCTGATCTACATGTCCAACTTCTTTCTTAACTTTATTGGCTTGACATTGGATTTTTAGCCAACGAGGCAGGCTTGGAATGAATTCCATTTTAGAGGAAATCGTCTGCAACATGGGAACGAATCAAAACGTTTCAATAAAATGGAGCCAAGGAATTTTTTGCACTACAAGCCCAGGTTGACACGAGCAGGCGACATAGCGATGTACGAGCGTTCAGTTTCTACATACGTGTGCGATACAGAGACCGGGTTTCACCAACAGCGACATCTGAACTGAGATTTTCTCGCTTCTATGCAAGGTATGTCGTGGTAAAGTGACATATGTGGTGTGACGTTTCTTCAGTTCCCCACTCACAACTTTAGTTCCTACCTGCAATTAGTTCCCGTTTACTGTTTGCCAAAAAATGGAAGAAAATCGAAGAACCGTGCTTTAATTTTTTTCCTGTGATATCCGACGTAAATGTGTACAGAGACATTACAAAGAACAATAAAGCTTTGAAGGAAGTAGCAGAAATCGTTGGTGATTCTGATGGGTGTATGTAGCTAGCAAAGTTAGCTCGCTTTGCTAATCTAATCTGAGAATAAAGCTAGTACGAACCAATTTTCACACTGATTACTGATTTATTTAGAAGCTACATACAGTGTACTGTATAGAGCTACTACAGTTTGGCATCTGAAGTAAAAAAAAAAATGCTGGACAGGCCACGCCCATGAATGACAACAGCCTGCTAATGTGAACGCAGCGTAGTGCTATGCTGCAACGTGACCAGCGGTTGAGATCAGTGAGTTCAGTCTGTGTGGGTTCAGTGTCTGTGATTGTACAAAGAAAAGCTAAAATATTTGTAAAAAAAAAAAATAATAATAACAAAAAAAAGCAGGGCTGTGACTGAAATTTGAAATTGCACTTGCAAAGTCAGTGAGAGAGTGAGTATGAGAATGAGAATAAAAGAGCTTGTGTGTGTGTGTGTGTGTGTGTGTGTGTGGGTGTGTGTGTGTGTGTTTGTGCAGCATGTCCTTGAATCAATAAGCCGTTATTTTCCCTACTGCAATCAAGGTGTTTCAGCTGTGAAGCCGTGATGGTGTCTGTCATGCTTTATAAATCATGGCCCTCCTCAGTAAAGAGTCAGATGAGGGCTCTGTGTGTGTGTGTGTGTGTGTGTGTGTGTGTGTGTGTGTGTGTATAAGCCTTTCCCATCACCTCCTCACATTTAACTCTACATCAGGAATTGAGACTAGTGCTGCATTTGTCTAAAGCTCATAACTCTTCTGACCTCCGACTAGGAAAAAAGAAAATAAACGAATTCCTCTCAATGAGGAATTCCTGCTTGGAAACTTCTCCGAGTTCAGCATGTGATCTTGTACACACCCTTGTCACATACGGGTGTGTAAACTTTTGCACTTTTTAAAAACCATACTCTTAAGACACTAAAGGAAGGGAACTCACACTCTCCCGTCCACTTGTCGGGGTCGAGCATTAGCCGAGTCTTGGCGTCCTCCAGTTCACCCCTCAGCCTCTCGTGCTTGGCCCTGAGCTCCCGGATCTGCTGCTGCCTCTTCTCCAGCATCCTGAGGCGAGCGCTGAAGTACTGCAAGCCCTGCGACGAGAACCCGAGAGAGCAAGCCGTGTTTATCTGTCTGCAGAGCCAAACGACTGCCTCGCACAATCCCTCCTACATCACAGCACGCTTGCAGCTTAGGGTAAATTGAGTCAGGAGTAATCTGTGTGGTGCCGCTCTGTTGGCTGGAATAATTACAGCCAGGCTAAAAATAAAAACACAGATCTCGCTAGGCCTAAATCTCCTGGGGAAAACAATTGTTTGTCCAGGATGGAGGAGCTTTAAAAAAAAATAATAAAACAAGAGTACAGATTATTGCAAAAGTAATCAGCCTGAATTTATTAGCTAAGGCAGTTCTCAAAGCGGGGTCCAGGTCTGTGAAACGTAGCCAAGGGGTCAGTGATTGACTGATTGATTGATTGAATGATTGATTATTTATTTATTTACTTATTTATTTATTTATTCAGTTAGTTAGTAAGTTAGTTAGTCAGTTAGTTAGTTGCAGTGGTGGAAACCCACTTTAGCAAAGTTATTATATTTAGGTGTCCAAGCACCAAAGTCAGCTCGGAGCAAATGTGTTCTATCAGTATCAATTTCAGGAATAAAAAGCTCTACAGATCCAAAAAATATTATTTGAAAGATTTTAATAATGCTCATGAAATCAATCCATACTGAGGGGGTCTGTGGAATTTCTACTTTATTTACGGTTAAAGGAGTCCCTAGCTACTAAAATGTTTGAGAGCCACTGATCTAAGGCAGAAACCACTCCGTGTCAGTGGAGATAATGTTTCCACATCTCCTGAAGTGTTTTATTCCTCTTACACTACAGCAATTTGGCAATGATTGCAATGATCATGATTTTTTATCCATTTATAGTTACTTTTAATGCTGTGGAATGTCCTGTTCTCACTTACGCTATAGCAGCTATAAACAGTTGTTCCCTCACCAGCCTCTCTTTTTCTTCTCTCTCTTGAATTTTTATCTAACAAAAAAAACGCAGCTTGTCATGTTACTGAGAAAACGGCAAAGAAGCGTAAACTCCTCCGTCCTGAAGATGCCGGAAAACTTCAAGTCTTACCTCTGACTGTTGAAAGTGCTGACACTGGAGACTCCGTCTATTGTTACAGAAACCCTCACCATATCAAAGCTGACACGTTTTTGAAACCCGTTCACGCGGAGCGTCTGCGTCTGTACAAGTCCCTGTGTATGAGCTGTTACTATAGAAATGATAATGTACTAGAACGAGCGCATTAATATAAACCTGCACTATTATCAGAGCTGCCGTTACAGAAAATTAATCAACACCAATCAGAATCCAGGATTCAGCAGTGCTGTGGGATAAAATATTTTACTTTAATTAACATGCCTTTTGAGCATTGTGAAACGGCTGACAGGAGACAGATGGGTGGAGGTTTGCGTATGCTAATGAAAATATAATTGACACGCGCAGATGAAAAATCTCTCTCTTTGTCTCAGACAATCAAATAAGGTAAATGAGAACAGTCTCTCGGTCATAAAACAGCTCCTCCCCCTCGACGGCAGAAACTATTTCTTACCCTGAGCCGCTGAACTCTTTAAAGATGAACTGAAGCTTATTTGAAAATAAATCATTCCAGCTTCCACTGGCGATGCGGGTCAGACCAGCGGGAAGGGGTAATGATCCATGGACATGCAGCACAGCGCTGGCCGTAAAGAGCCATCAGACAGATTGCAGATTGAAAGAACACACCTCGTTCATCACAAGCTAAAAGTGTCTGTCACATGCAGATGAGACGTCGCTAATTGTTCCTGAGATCACCTCTACACATGCAAATTCCTGCCACAGTCAGAGTGGTCATAGAGAGAGAAATATTGAGGGACCACCACAGGTGCTTACGATTTTTAATTAACATCATGCTCGATTAGGAATGATGAGCTAGCCTGGCCCCTTCAAGTGCTGGAAGCGGGAAAGCTTTTATTCCAGCATGCCGTTTTTCATGCCCACCTCAATCCACTTTTCTTCTTTTGCTTCTCTAAATCGATTTCCTTTGAAACAGACACTATATTTCGCTTCTCTGCATTTCTTGGGCTTACTGACATTCTCACAGCTCATCAATGAATTAATTTAATCAGTTGCAGCAAAGATGTTTTATTGATCTTTCAAAGAAACAAACTGGGAAAATGGAGTATGTTATCCACTAAACTATGGAGGCAGCGATCCACTAAAATAAAAAAATATATATTTTCTTTTCTCTAGCAGCAGCTCTGACAGTAGTTCAGCTGCAAATCACAGTTTTTTTTCATTAACACAATTATATATTAATAAAGAAGGAGTCTCCAGTGTCAGCGCTTTGTAACAGTCAGAGGTAAAGCTGTAACGTTTAGTTTAACTATAAATAAAAATCAATATTTAATAGATTATACATAGCTATGGCATTATTATATTTAACTATAAAAAATAAAGTTTGATGTGTCATTCTTTAATAAAGAAAAATGATTAATGTCGCAAATTGTCATGATATAAGAAGAAACATTCCTGGGATGTGTTACAGGAAACTAATCACAACACCCCATCATTGATTATTATTATTATTATTATTATTATTATTATTATTATTATTATTATTATTATTTTATATAACAGCATGACCCAGAGTGTTTTATTTCTTATATAATTTAATTAGGTTTTAATGCTTTTGGAAACTGAAAGGAATCAATTAAAATTAATGAATTTATTCATGAATTCATGCTTAATTTAAAAAAACACAAAATAATAAAAGCATTCTATCAAAAAGGACATTACTTCGCAAAACTGTGCAATAATCAAAACATTTTTTTTAATTAAAATGTGGAACTGAATATAAAAAAAAATATCTTTGAGTAAAACGCTTTACTCTTTCACACAATAAGACAAAGAGTACAACCCATGCTCTCAAATTTCCACACAGCTCTTAGTGACCACGCTCACAGCAAACGTTTAAAATCAAGCATGCAGACCGAGTGCTCTCACCTCAGCCACCATCCCTTCCTTGCATCTCTGCAGTCGCTCCACATCGTCTATCTCGTACACTTTAATCTCAAAGGCATCCTTCAGGGAGCCCCCCAGTGGAGGCAGGTCCACCCACTGGCCTGCAGCTCCAGCCTTCCTGCCAGGGGAGGAATTATCCGGCAGGGGAGCAGGAATCAGCCGCCGCCGCTGCAGGCCTGGAGAGGTCAGACAGGGTAATGCTCTACATCTGGGCCGTAGGTGCACACCAGGAATATCCAAGGAGTTTATAGGCATGCTTTTTAAATATGTATGTGGCTTGAATGATGTTACAGCATTTAAAAGTAGACGCAACATCAAAGTAGTCCAGCGTGGGGCTGATACATGCTGATATATATGCATTAAGGGCAAGATGGTATGATTGTCTCTTTGTGCAAGCTATATAAAGATACATCCTTTAATAAAACAAAGATTTCTAATAAGAATACAAAGCATAAAAAGTCCATGTGTAAACCACAATGTGGTCTTGAGTCTTGCAAATGAATATTTTTGACTTTCAGACATGCATACAGTAGTATAATGTGAGTACTTCTGGTGAACACAGAATGCATGCATACACTATTAACATTACACTTCAAATTAGCAACTCTAGACAGAAAGGTCTGAAGAAGTGATGGCAAATCAGCAGTTTTGTCAGTGACACATTGTTAGCTGAAGCAACCTAGACATGAGAAATTGATGTCCTTGAAAGTAAAAAAGTGTCAGGCGCCTACTCAACCCTTCATGTAAACAACCAAGTAAGTTTTTCAAACAATGGCTGACAATTCCTGGTATCTACAACAGATATCATTTCTTAGGAAAGTTCAGAGAAAAAGGCATTAATTCCTGGGTGACTTGGAAGCGAAACCTACCATTGGCTCTCTTTTTGGGAGACTTTGACACCTTGGTTCGGCTGGAGGTAGACACTCCGCTCTCGCTCATGGAGTCGTGGGTGGAAGATGCACTACCTGTGGTTTCACTATCCCTGATCATGCTTTCATAGCCACTGCTGCCTCCACTGTGGTAGAAGAGAGCAGTGCGGCCCATGGCTGGGGGTAGCTCCCCACTAAGAACGCTGCTGTTGTCACTACCATGGCCGCTGCTGTAGCGCTGCGGTCGTCGAGGAGCAGTGATCTTGCTGTACGGTGATGGCAATGAACAAGGCAGTAAAAGCTCACTTTTTGGAGTTGATCCAAAATCACCAGAAGCACTTGCCTGATCATCAGTTCCCTTGATGTGTTTCTTGGGGCTGCTTGATGCTAGTTCACTGACCCGGCTATTAGCAGCTCTAATGGCTTGCTTTGTGCCCATGAAGGTGCCTTTACCTGCTTTTGCACTTGCCCCCATAACTGAACGAGTTGATGCTTTTCCACTTGGAGGTAGGTTGGCAGTCCGTACACTTGAGGTGGAAAATGATTTTGTGGCACTCAAAGGTTTGGAACCATTGTTAGACAAGGACTTTGTTTTGTTTCCATTGCCAACCATGGCTCTAGGACTTATATTAGCTTTGCTCTGCCCTAATTTGCTGACTCCAGGGGTACTGGTCAATGGAGGAGATAGGGGTGCAGAGGTGGAGCTGGTAACCCCAAGTCTTGGTACCATCCTATTAGACTTGCCATTACCACCCAGGTTAACACTACTGCTCTCTCTCATCATTCCTTGTTTAGATCCAATTGATGTCAAGCTGTCACACCTTTCAAGGGAGAAAAGACTCCCAAAGTATCTTCCATTGTCTCCTTTTGCACCTCGTGTCTGAAGACTGGATCCTGTCTTTAAGCTGAATGATTTAAAGCTAAAAGATTCCCCTCTAAGATGAACATCAAAATCCTCTTCAGAGACTGTTGCTTTGGATGATGAGGATCTGGCTGCATCATTGCTCAATGACCTTAAGGCACTAGGAGACACCAAAACACGTGTCTTCTGGTCCAGGCTAGATTTTCTGATGGGTGGGGCAGGTGGTGACATGCTGCCAGACATTGGGAGTAAGCTGCTCTTCTGCCCATTTGACCGCTTCCCTAAGGATGAGTATTTCAACGTAGTACTTGTCTGCATGGCATCATGGCCCCACTTGGACTCTGAGGAACTTTGAGGCACCGTGATCATGCCAAGTGTTGTGGCCCCTCGTCTAAGCTGTGGCATTCTGCTCAGGCTCTCTCCTTTTTTAACACTGGATTTTTCACAACCATCCACCACCCTTTGGGAGGAGGAAGATGGAGGCATTTTTGGAGACCGTGGTCCACTGCTGCTGCTCCCGCCTGTGGTCTTCCTGGACGGGATTCCACTCATACCAGTTTTGGGTGGCTTGCCTGCAGAGATAAATTCTGTACTTCTTGAATCTACCTGGCTACTAGTGGGCATCCAGTGCTCGTCTGTCCTGCTTCCTTGCCTCTGTAATTCTCGGTTGAAGCTGCTATTTGGCTCAACAGATGAGGTAGGTTTGTTTTTTCTCGGGAGAGTAGACTGGCTCATACTAGGTATCTGTACTGATTGTGAGCAGCTAGTGGTACTAGATTTAACTGACTTTTGAGCTCTGAAAGATGTTTTATTTGTATCAAAAGTTGGTGGGCACTTGGCTATAGGAATTTTCTCAGAGGTCCCTGATTGGTAGTCTAACTCTGAAAAACATATCGCACTGTCACTGAATGAGCTGTTTGTGCTTTGCTGGGAGGAAGACTCCATACATAAAGCACCAGGCATATTCATTGTCGAAATATTATCACGTATGGTCACCCCCTTTGATGAAATACTTCTAGGCAAGTATGTGGCTTCGGTATTCACCGTTTTTCTGAAATATGAGCCTTTGGAAGATAGAGCTGTGCTGTGGTCAGATGACGTTTCTTCTTTTGACCTTGCAGGGGTTTTTTGTGCACTGTCTACTTTTGATACATAAGCATCAAACTCATCATTGATGCTGCTGATTATACTGACTGGACGTGATCCAGAGGATATAGCCTGCAGGGAGCAATCGCTGTTAAAGCTGATTATGCTGGAGGGTCGGCCGTTGTCTGGAATTAGACCAGTGGGCAGCTCCTCGACCACAGTAAACACTAGTTCATCCTCCCCGTTGAGCTCCACAGGTTGCTGAAGAGTAACAGTAGTTCTTAAAACATCTCTCTCAAGACATCTGCTCTGAAAAGTTGCTCGGAGGTGGCTCACTTCCATTAGGCTCCTACTTAGATTATAAGGTACCCCTTGTCTGAGGGCTGGTTGGCTCATACCCACTGGAGGTGTCCTTGTGGCTAAAATGCTATCACTGGTCAAATTTGAGGTCTTTTGTAATGAGGGTGAAGGTCCTTTGTCGAGGAAGACCTTCTCTCGTACAACTGGCTCAAGGTCTTGAGCTGAAGTTTGACCAGATATAGCTCCATCTGAGGGCATTTTGGAGTGTTCCGTGTACGAAGGCTTTTGGAAGGAGGATTTAATCATCTTGGTACATGCAAGAACCCCATCTGTAGCTTTCCCAGCTCCACCTTGAGTCTTAGGGACTGTCTGAGGTCCTTTTCCTTCACCGATAAAAGTAGCTGTGCTCTCACTTCCATCAATACACTCAAGCCGTTCTTGTAACTCTGCAAATGTGTTGCACTTTAGATGATCCCCATCTGATTTGGGAGCCTCTTTTGCACGCTTTTTGTTCAGTGAAGGAATGATGGGAACGAAGGCTGGAGGGCCCTCATTGTCACTGAGTTCACGGTCAGAAATATGGGCTCCTCCAGGACCTACATAGATAACTGTATCACATGAGTGTTCACTGCTGGAGGAGTAGTCTGGATCACTGGACAGAAGTGCAGGGTGGTCTGGGTCTAAAGCCACTGTCCTGGGATGAAATGGTCTTAAGTGAGGTGGTCGTCGGGTTTGTCCTTCCTCACAAGAGCTCTCCCCTCCCGAGGAACTGGAGGCATACTGAAAAAATAAAAAAAAAGACAATGATCAACATCAGGATATAGCTCTTTCATGATATACTAACATTTTCTGATGATACTTGTCAATAAGGGCAAAAGTACACCCTGTATTCAAATCAAATATTGGTGTCAAGACAATATATTGAGTTGACGATATCTACCAAATATTAATAAAATCTGTCAATATGTCACTGTCAATTGAACACCTGAACTATTTTCCTTCTGGACTACACCATTGATTACCACTGCTACTAACTGATGCTCTCAGAGAAATCGATCAGTCCACCTTTATTTGACTGCTTTTATAGATGTTTCCATGTGGTGATGTACACAATTTTAATGCTTTCTCCATTGATCTATAATGCAAAAGTAAACATACCTGCATATGCACATAACAGTGAAACAGACAAAATAAGCTATCATGAATAAGAGAGCCTGCCTTGGATTTCTTCTTCCTCATGCGATGAATACGAGAGGCTAGCTGCACAGTAGAGAGTGACTCGGTAAAACTGGCCGGTGAATCCGAGATGTGGGCGATCATGGTAGTTCTGCAGTTGATGTTGCCCAATGATTCCCTCAGTAGCATGGTGAGCTTGCTGTCCCTGAATAATTCATCAAAAAAATCCCTTCGTTAGACAAAAAGGAAGCCAGAAATTCATGCTCTTTCCCCCCTAAGATCGTAGAAAGCTGATTTTATTGCAGTGCACATGCTGGTTGTGGATGTGAACCTTTGCGTTCAGAAATGAATATTTATGCTTTCAACTCATCCCATTGTTTCTACTGGGAGGTACATTTGGCTTCTTACACTTGAGTTTTTTTTTTTTAATTAATTGTAATAATATGGTGTAAATAAATTTCTCCAGGTGCTCAAAAGCCATCTCCTGGACTGAATTCCTGACAATAACATTTGTGTCTCGCTTAGCAATCTTCCCTTTTCCAAAGTAGGCTGATTGGTCTGATGACCTGAGGATGTGCATGCAAATCAGTGTGTCTCTGCTTCTCAATGCTCTGCAATATACCTTATCACCTTACCTCATTAAAATAATTTGTCATACCTGATTAGCTTTGCACTAAATTGGATATTTGACATTGTTTCACATGGACATACCTATAAGGAACATGCTTGGCACCATTGGCTAAAGCCAGGACGACGTTCCCCAGAGCGGCCAGCGACAGACACTGGCCTCCGCCTCCATCCCTTGTTTGAGTGACGTCAGATTCACAACTGCCCAGGTCCAGAAGATGCAGACGACTCCGACCCCCAGACACTGCACCAGAAAGAGGATGCATGTTTACAAAAGCCACATTTGTGCCAATATAGCCCACTCTGCTGCAGTGATCCTGCTGAAGTAGGATCATTCTCTACAGCAGTGGCCCAGGACACATCAAAGTGTCAGCCACAATGTGCAATCCTTATTTAACCTATCTTTAATATAATATAGTTTAATATAGCATTAATATAGCTATATTTAGATGCTATCTTCGATTAAAACCCAAGCAGAGCTTGTAATACAACCAAAGTACTGTACAGATGGGATAAGATTCCTAGACAGTATACAGTATAAATCTTAAGTAAAAGGAAGTGTGTATATGATCGATTCGCACAGGAAAAGCAACCTATGTAGATCCGTCCACCCACCCAAGAGATCGGTTCTCTTGGTACACTGACAAAGGGAAACAAAATTCAATACCGTTACTTGCAGTTCAAACCACCTGGCAATGGAAATAATGACCAAATGTGGGATCGCAGTTAATAACCAAAACTGTACTGTACTGCACTGTCTGGTGGATTCAAGCACTACACAGATAAAGTAGTGAATCAAAAGGCACATTTCACACTGCTATTCATTTAAATATGGTGCATTTACTGTAAATGTAGGTCACTAACCTAAAGAGGTCCAGTATCATTACAGCAGATAGATGAGGCACTTATTTCGGAAAGAGAAGGAGACCATTAACTTTGCGTCAGCAGGATTTAAATCTCCGAGCTGAGAATGCAAACTAGCTTCTCACTCTTGCCAAGCTCTATAAACATTCCACAGGACGAGACTGCAGCTCATTATGTATTGAAATTTATTCTGGCAGTGGCAGAAGTACGTGGTCTGTAGTCAAGACAAGAGTGAAATACGAATGATCAGTTAAATGGCAATTTGGTATCTAGGCCGTGTCTGGACATAAAAATGGGCTCCCACTATTAGGGATGCTGTCATTTAGTCATTAAGAGCAGAAAGACATTTGGAAAAATTATATGCAAATGGAAGAAAATGGTCTTTAATTACTAATGCTACATTGAAATCAGGCCTTGACATTCCTTTATTATAGGCCCGCTTCACATTCTGATCTACAAACCCAACATGCCAAGCTTTATTAGTTTTGTGTAAGAGCTCTGCCTTTTAACATTGTTACGCTGCTATACACTATCATTATCAAAAATACACTAAAACAAGCCATATGAATCTGGAATGATTGACAGTTGCATAGGTGTGCTGAAATCTCTGAAATTAACTGATACTCTAGAAGCTCTGCCTCCTTCCTCCCATTTCACAATAGTAATCTTTTGTATCCTCTGGATTTTCCTGCTTGTAAGTCGGTGTCTTTGCCTTCTGCTATAGTAATCAGACAATGTTCTGAGTTCATTAATGTGAAATAAAATATATCAATGTGTGTTCGACTCAACGTTAGACACATATATATGGTTAAAGTCAGTTAACTACATTTAATAAGCATGCTGCAGATGAATCACAGCCAAAAATAGTCAAAAGCGACATTTATTTTGGCTGAAAGAGGCACTTTTGAGAGTTTCTACACCCCCAATGATAGATTTGGCAACTCTGTTAGTGCCAAAATCTGCTCCGAAGTGGTCACTGGAGAAATAATCAAGAGGCATGAAAATGAACGTGTGAACGTCTCTCATTAGACAAATGACACAGATAGTGTAAAGGACGTACTTCCTGCTTTGGCGCTCTTCTCCATGCGGTACTGGGTGACGTAGAGGGTGAAGAGCATATGAGAGTTGCACTGCTGCTCTTCGACATTTTCAGGTCTGCTTGTGCTCCGTGCTGCTAAAGCCGAGTCCAGAAAGAAGGCAGCTCGCTCTGCAGTAGATGCTCTTAGCTCGCTCTGATTCTGGAGCTGGACAAAAAAAAAAAAAAACAAGAGCATGATGAGGAAAACAAGGAAAGGAGAAGAAGAACGTCTGTGGTGAAGCTGGATCTTGGATCCTGGAAGCTGGATATTCAGTACGGAGAGCTGGGCTTCCATTCAAAAGCTTGGCAAAGGAAAATTTACATAAACCTGTGGACAGTGGAAAATCCTAAGCCACTAAAAAATACATTTTTATGTGAAAAATCATTTTAGACATCTGTATATTGTGTGCCGTAGGATATAAAGTACTGAATCGTTTAATAACGAGAACTGCATAAAACTTTTCTTATCTGAAATTTGCGGTAAGAAAGTAACATGATCACCTACTTGATAATAAAACGACATATTAAAACTTAAATATAAAATAAAAAAATAGAAAAAATGATTATTATTTCCTAGACATGTTTAGACGGAGGTGAAAAATGACTCATTGGAAAAGATATCATTTATTATTATTATTATTATTATTATTATTATTGTTGTCATTGCTGTATTAATAGAGAAATTATTCCAGTCAAGCGAGATTTATTTTATTTTTATATACATTAATTTTTTTTTATTAAAATTTATATTTCTCTCAGGCCTCACTGATGATTTTAAAAGGGGAAAAAAAAGCCATATCTACACCACAGGTAGAAAAATGGAGTAAACACACCAGACAAATCCAACCCAAGTACCTGTGAACCGGAGATGGGATCCTCTTTCAGGTAGACGCCTGCCCCCTGGACTTCCTGGAGAGTTCCTGTAGAGAAGTCGGCTAGAAGGTCCGTCAACACTTCGTCCCTCCCGCTGATCTCCACGGCCGAGACGCGCACGGAGAACCGAGCACCAGCCTTCTCTTTCCTCTCCTCGATGAGCTTGAAGAGCCAGGAGATGGCACACGGGGCGACGCCCAGGCTCTGAGAGGAACCGTCTTTACCAATCATGGTGTAGGTTTTACCTGTAAAGAGCAGGTGAGAAAAACAAATCAGTACAGGTTCAGAGCGGACGCTGAGGCCCGTGAGGCCAAACAGAAATGTAAATGTATAAAGTTAAAAAAAAAAAAAGCCCGAAATATAAATCAAAACATAAATGGGGGGAGGTATTTATAAATTATTTATATTAATAATTTAAATATTTCGAAATGTCAATAAAGCTGACATGCCATAAATAATAAAATAAAAGACCCAAAACCTAATTTAACCAATTTATATCATGTTGTATCATATTGGAATGAACCACAAAGTAAAAATCAGCAGCATATGCCAGCACGCAATATATGATAATATTATTCATTATAAAATTTATCCGTAAGAAAACTGGAGTTGCAATATGGATATAATCGGATTTGTGATCATTAATAAGATATAAAATGTCACGCTGTGACAGGAAGAGGCTCACAGTGGGGGGACTGATGCAACACAACAGGAGGCAGACACTTTCACATAGTGTGGAAAAGAGAAAGACAAAAAAACGAAAAGAGCCTGCAGTGATTTCTGAACCAGAGGCACAAAACCCTGTGACCAACAAAGTCATCAGGACTAATTAAGCCTGTAATTAACCACATCCAGCTCTCCTTGTTTAAATATGACATCAGAACAAAGTGGTGTCTTTATGTGTGATTATACAGTATAGAGCTCGCAGATCAAGCAAATGTGTCTGTTTAACTCACTACAGCTTTCAGTCTGAATTAGTTCTTCCCCGAAGGAATAAAACGCTCAGTGTCGTGCTGTTGTAATGAAATAATCAGCGGAGTTACTGTTGCCACCCTGAAGCTGAGTCTTTTCATGTAAGAGCATATGTTTTATTCCTCTTATACCACAGCAACCTTGCCAGCGTTGACACTTTTTCATTTATTAAAGGACAACGTCATACTTTTTTATCCTTTCACAGTTGCGTTGAATGTTGTGGTACGTCTGGCAAACGAGCAGCTATAAACAGTCGTTCCCTCGACACACTCTCGTTTTTCTCTCTCCTGAAGTTAATAAGACCAAAAAAAACAGGGCTTGTCATGTTACAGAGAAACCGCACTGCGCAAACTCCTCTGTCCTGAAGGCTGTTACAAAGAGCTGACACTGGAGACTCCTTCCATACATATTAAATAAACATCTACTCACAGTAAACTTTACTCGTTTATGATCTGTTTATGTGGAGCGCTTGTAGAAGTGGATTTTTTTGCACAACTTAAAGGTGCTATGGAGAACCCTGTGAGGAATCATGAGGGAGGGTTTTATGGAAGGAAATTACTTTTCAGTTGGTTGTAGCAATAACAAAAAACAAAAAAGAATAAAAGATGAGCGCTGACCGAGGTTGGCGTGTCCGAAACAGAAGATGCAGCCGTCTGCGCCGTTGACGACAGACTGAATGACCTCCGCCACCGTCCCTGAACACACCTCCGCCTGTGAATATTCAATGAATATGCAAATGAGTCTATGACATCATCCGGTGATGTCTAGCAGCGTTTTGGGCATAGATTAGCTACTTTCCCCTGAAAAGAGATGGCAGGACTGGAAGATACAGCACCAAAGAGACCGTTCATTACTTCTGAACTTCATCTAAAGGAACAGACAGATGAATGATAAATGAATGAATATTAAATGAACGACATTTCATGTGTTGCATCACGTGTCGCGAAGGCTCTGGGCTTTTACTGATGATCTCACTGCACCCCATTGAACCACACGCGCAGCACCTTTGCCTTCAGGGTGACAAACATAAAGAGACAGGAAATACAAAAGCTCACTGGTGCTTTTTTTTTTTTTTTAAATTATGGATTTGTGTAAGTGTGTGTGTGTGTGTGTGTGTGTCTGCCTGAGGAACGTATTGTACTGCCTCTGATGTTGGCTTCATCAAAGCCTTCTCTCTTCTGAACGACGTGGAACGGGCGCTAATCGTCAGAGCTGATGATGTTAAGACAGGAAGTCGTGGAACCATTTGTGATTAGATATATATCTACACAGAGAAACAACCAATTTCTCCTCAGCAGAGCAGTTAATGCTTATGTAACCTTTTCCTTGAGGGTGGTGTTCATAAGGCTGCCTGACACCTGCATAAGCCCTGCAACATCTGACATAAAGCTACATAAACACTTTTTTAAAGGCTTATTCCAACAGGAAGCTATAATAAACCATAATAAAGACTCAGTAGTCAACTGACCAATGGTTCTGCTGTCACAAAGTGCTTATGAAGGTGTCATGTAGCCTTATGAATACCACCCTTGTGTAAAGTCAGTTTAATATTTTTACTTATATTTGAGTACCCATGTCAGATATTTAAAAGGATTATTCCAACAAGAGTCAACCATCATAAAACTGAGTTAAGTGACCAATTTTTGCTGACATAAGGTCATTAGATATCTACAGTACTACGTTAAACTAATCAGTATCATGGAATTGTCATAGGCTTTCATTAAAATCTTATAAAGGCCAAACGAAAATGTATATAATATGGCACTGACATATTGACATAGGTACTCAAAGAGCCGTATAAGTAAAAATATTAAACTGACTTTATACAAGATTGGTGTTCATAAGGTTACATGACACCTAAATACGCACTTTGTGACAACTGAAATAAACCTACATAAACATTTTGAAGGCTTATTCCAACAGGAGTCATCTATTATAAAGACATAAAAAGTCAAGCGGTATAGGTTTTTGTTGAGATAAGCCTGTTATAACACTTTCCAGACTGACACCATGGGGTGCATAAGCCTACATGACACCTGCATAAGCACTTTGTGACAAGTGACATAAGCTTATATAAACATATTAAAGGCTTACTCCAACAGGAGTCAGTTATGACAAAGACTAAGTGACAGATTTTTGTTGACATAAGGTTGTTATAACACTTTCCATGCTGACACTGTGGGGTTCATAGGCCTACAACAGGAGTCATAAATCTGTCATGTTACTTGACATGAGTCAAATGACATACAAGAGCTTTTTCCTCACATTAGATTGTTATAACACTTTCCAGGTTGTCCACACAAACAATATCTCTACCACAAAACAGTTCAAACTTAAATAACACTTTACTTAAGGGTGGTGTTCATAGGGCTACATGACACCTGCATAAGCAGTTTCTACCAAGTGACAGAAATAAACATAGACATTTAAAAGGCTTATTCCAGCAAGAGTCAACCATCAAAAAGCTGAGTTAAGTGACCAATTATTGTTGACATAAGGCTGTTATAACACTTTCCAGGCTGAGTTATGTTAGAAGATCATGACAGCTGACTTCGTAGCTCAATGTTACTTTATGGTGATGTCAATTATCAAAAAATGTGAAAAAGCGAAAGTAAACTGTATATAATACAGTATCATTACGGTGTCATAGAATTATCATAAACCTCATATTAACTATGTGCCAAAGTATATATACAGTACATAGCTCATTATATTACATTACAGTGTCATGGCACTCACATAGGTATTCATAAGATCTTATGAGCAGAAATATTAACCCCACTTTACTTACTGTCCAGAGAAAATATACACTTAAGTCAAGTGACTTCTGTTGACATAAGGTTGTTATGACACTCTTTGCGTTGATTTACCTTAAAACATTACGACAGCTGACTTTGACGCACCAAAAATATACTGAGCGACAGTGTGTTTATAAAATAATTACAAAGTGAGATGTCTGATATACAAATAACTGTTATTATAGTGTCATATCACTGGCATAAGCATTTATAGTAGCCTTATAAGCAGATATGGGCCAGGGAAAACCAACATCACTTTGGCATTTTGGTGTAATAACTGTAACTCTTTAAACCTTGTGTCACTTGATGCACATGTTATGTCAACCTTATGTCAATAACACTACCCTTAAGTAGTGTTACTTTAAATTGTATCTGACATAGAATGACATAATAAACATTTATTAATGGAAAAAAATCCCACTGGGAAGAACACAAACATACTTGTGAGGCATCCTGGGTGAAGATTGCATCAAAATTGAAGGTCTTCGGGGCCGTGGTGGAGGAAAAGCGTCTCGGACCTGCAGCGCTAGTTGGAGGCTCGCAGAAGGTCAGCTGCTTCTTATGAGCATCCACCTTCAGGAAGGACATGGACTCAGAAGTGTCCTGTTCCGCTTTAGCAGGACAGATGCGCACCATCACTTTAACCTGCGAAGTACACGAATGCAGGAAATAAACCTTCTATAAGAATATATCAGATATATCGCTTTCACACTGCGCATAATTAAACAACCCAAAAAACACTTTTCACGGAAATACAGCAACAGATAAAGCGAAACAAGCCTTTATCAAGCGTGCATAGAAATCCCAAAAAGCACCTGTGTATGGAGTACATAACTAGTTTGTTTATTTTCAAATCTCCAGAACACATGGCATTTCTGTAAAATCATGCTATCATGACAATCCTGTCATGATCATCCTGTCATGATCATTTTAAATCATCCAGCGAATGATTTAAAAGATCCATCATTGTTAACTTCATACAATCCCCTTCCACCTACAAGGAATGAAATGGTAATTAAGGTGATGCACATTTCCACCTCTGTGGGCTGGTAAAACTCCACCAGACTGCGTTTACCGTTTGGATTGTATAGTCCTTCCAGGGACGGCTTCAGAGCGTGGAGCTATAAAGACTTCCACCTGCTTTACTAGACGATAAAGATGAAAGAATTCGTTTGTCAGAAAGTGAATGTCTCGGCTGGCCGAGCGTAACACTCACACACACACACACACACTTTGTTCAGCTTCTGATAGTGAGGTGTGTTTCTTTTTATTTCTGATTAAATTCAAATTTTTCTCTCCAACCCTAAGGTTTGAATTCAGTTTAGCACATTTTTTCCACTGTTATATGATAATTAGCCTGAACATCCTGTTAGGTGTGATATGAAATGTAGTGTTTTTGCCAATCCAGTGGAACTAGACCAGCTCATGGGAACAATTATTTTTCTATCAGATGACTTGAACTTAAAATTTCCCCATTTTCTGCATAAAACATGAATCACTTTTTTTTTTTTTTTTTTGCCACCAGCTGATTATGGTATAAAACACGACTAACCAATCAGGATCGTGCGTTTTCCTGTTTCTGTTAGGAGGCTACAAGACATTGGGATATTCAGATGACGGCAAAATGATGACCTACTGGAGGTCAACTGCAGGAGGAGGAAAAGAAGCATGGATCTGGTTTTATGAGGTAAAATGTCATTTCCACCTATAACTAGCATGTTATGTTAATAATTTATAGCATGAAGACATGTGGTAGCTTGCTTCACATGTGTCAGGGCAAGCATGGGATCGCTGGTTGGTAGCTGGGAGAATGATGGGGTAAAAGTGTAATTTTACTGCGAGTCATGAAGATTCGACACATTTGTATGATAAAATTAATGGAGTGATGGAAATAAAAAAGAAAGAAAATTCACTGGATCTTTTGCCAGTGAGGTTTTTGACTGTAAATAAGTAGTTTATAATTAAAAACTGCAAGGACTACTGGAATACTAGGTAATTCTTAACACTACCACTATTTCTACTACATACCATATTTCTAATACCTAAAATACATCAGAGAATCATACTTATCGTTAATTGTATTTGTTATCTGTTCTGAAATGAATTCAAGACTATGCTATTGGTTATATCTTGGCTGTCCATCAAACAAGGAGACAGGCGGCAAAGAGCAAGGCGTGATATGTGAAAAATTAATCTGAGAGTCTGGATGCCGGCCCACACTTCATCCTTCCTCCACCATAGACGCAGTCAGAGGACACACAGGAGCTCTTCCAAGGGGCCATGCCAATTTCTCTGGCTGGCTGCCACATCACACACTAAGAGGGAAAGGTGATCTCAGTAAGCCTACTAGAATACAGTAACATTAACCCATAATATTCAGCTGCATCTCCTCTGACTGCAGTATGCATGGCTGTCCTGATAAATCCAGTTGAGGAAGTAGCTACGAACATCTACAATGACAGAAATGTAGGGATGCTATCCCTGTATCACTTGGAGCAGTTGCTTTTTATGTAACTGCTCACCCAGATGCTATCTGAAATTTTTATCATGCACTGAAATGAAAACCGTAAACACACCCATAATAAACTTCACAAGTCATTACGCCATCCCACTCATCCCAAAGTTTCTGCTGCACTAAGCACGGTACCAAGCTAACCAAGCTGCTTGCAGTTCGTAAGTATTCCACACCCAACCAGATGATCGGAATCATTTGGAGCTAGAATGAAAAAGTGGCTTATAGTCATACCACAAATGGGACTGAAACCTGAATTTCCAGCTAAAGACCTCATCAAATTAGCAGCTAATGTACTGGGTGGAGAAATTGGGAAACAAATTTATATCAATATGTGTTAAACTTTTTTCTTGTTTACACCATTTACAGAACAATTACACTGCCTGTGTTCTAATATGCTCTCACATCCACTCCATTTACCTACCACAGAGACACAGCTCTGAATATTTTAGCATGGTCTGCATTTTATTTTCCTCAGTGCAATTGCACTATCATAACTCAGTGGACCTCATTAGGAGGTACTTCACTCAGCCTTGATGCAAAGCTCATTAGGAATTTGCAGCTGCCGGCTTGTAATGCCAGCTGGCCGTTTGTAAGACAATGCACAAAACACTTTTCTTAACGTAGGTCTATGGACCAAATAGGTTTCCTACCTGTGCAGGTCTCAGGGGAATCAACAAACTAATCACAAGGTCCTGCAACAGGAATCCATTTCCTACACTTATAAATATGTGCTAAACTACCAAACATCCAGTTCTCTGAATTTTAGCTGGGAAACCATTGTCCACCATTGATTTGTCTTGCATCGGGGCAACACCATCCACTGGTACATATAGACTCCATCCATTGGTACAGGGGCAACAATTCCAATTGTACTGGGGATGGCTTTCCTTTGTATTGAGTGATGGCACCCCCTAGTATCAAGGGGCTGTCTTTCCTTATTGGGGGATATCCCATGGTACCACGGAAATGGCTTCCCTTTGTATCAGGGGAAAAGCAGCCACTGATATAGAGGGAACACTTCCATAGGTATCAGAGGATGGCTTTCCATTATGTAGTCCCTTGTAGTTCTGTGTTGTTCTGTGTCGTCTTATGTAGCACCTTGGTCCTGGAGAAACGTTGTTTCGTTTCACTATGTACTTGTGTATGGCTGAGATGACAATAAACTCCACTTGAACTTGACCTTGAACCATGTATCGTGTGATGACACCTCCTTGTATCAAGGGGTGGCTTTCTCTTATATATCAGGGAGATGGCATCCCCTGGTCTCATAGATGGTTCTCTCCAATGGAAGGGACCGAATCCCTGTGTATCATGGCACTAATTATAGAGGACGCAGCAGCACAGATATTTTGAAAATGGAACTGATATTGTGAAATACTGATGTACTGTATATGTAGCTGATGCCACTGCTTAGTATGCTCTTGCCCCACCTTTGCTACCTCATGCTGTGCTGCCAGCCAGAGGTGACATTTAGGTTCTTGTACGGACTTGTCTTTGAAGGTGAGCTGAGGACACGTGCTGCACCTGATAGCGGGATTTAGGGGGTCCCTGAAGGTCTCCTTAGTGAAGCCCGAGATGGTGATGTCATTGTCCTTGGTGGAACAGTAGTGGGAAACCATCTCCCTGGAGAATTTCCTGCACAGTGATCCTGCACCATCTTTTGGTGTTTATAATTTAACTGGTCTATTGCTCTACTTTCTTGAGGAGCACACACTTCTAAAACTGTGTTATGACACAAATCAGCTGCTGTTTATTTGGTGTAAACCTGAAGAGGGTCTGAGGGACTGGTGTGAGTTTGTTATTCAATAAAAGATGACTTAATGAAGTAGAGCCTTTAAATAAACCAGGATGATGTAGGGAGTTTCGCGCTTTTAGACAGAACGTGGATCATGTGGCATGTCATTCAGCTGACACTGCTATAAATGTAGATCAGCAGATGTCTTGTCAGTCTTGTTCACACATCCTGATGCTAGCTGTGAGATGTGTATGAAGATGGCTGGCAGGGCTATATTAGAATAATGTTTAATCATTTTGCACTAATATGCGGCAGACAAAATCTCCAATGTCACCTCACTCTAAGACTCAGGAAGACACTGGACTGAAAAACAGCCAAGACTGATAGCACATTTCCACTGGATAGTAAACAAATAAGGCTACATGATCTGCACAAAAATGCGATATTACAATAATATTCCTACACTTTCTGTTATGTGACATATTTCTGTTCCTGTTCGCACTTACATTATAGCAGCTGTAAACAGACGTTCCCTCACCAGGCTCTCTTTTTTTCTCTACCTTGAAGTTAATACGAGGAAATGCAGTTTGTCATGTTACCAAGAAACCGCAAAGCGTAAACTCCTCGGTCCTGAAGATGTGGAAAACCTTTACCTCTGATCGTTACAAAGCGCCGACGCTGGAGACTCCGCCCATAAACGTCTCCTCATGGAAAACTTATCAACAACTATACGTGTTTCATCTTAAATAACTTTAAATAATGTTTTTTAATCAATTTATAATTAGACTGACACTATGGCATAACGGTGTGGTTATAAAAATAATCAACACCTTCTGACCAACAGATTCGAGAATGTAACAGTGCCGTGGTATAATATTGTAATCATTTAATTTTAGCTTCACACACACACACACACACACACACACACACACACACACACACACACACAGTCAGTATCAAAAGAGCATGCAAAAATGTTTGCATTTTGTGGGAATATTACAAAAAAGACAAATATTTTGCATATTAAATGATCGATTCTCATATATGGTTTAAAATTTGGGCAAGGATATGATCTACCATCATTAAAAAAAAGACCACTCTGATTTGAAGCATGTTAAAATTTGCTCAATTGTGTTGGAGATCTCATCTGCGTATTCCGGCTTGTGCGATATCAGCACCACAAACACCAGTAACGTGATAATAATTTACAAGGAATATAATTTTCAGTTCTATAAATACCTCTGACACAGTAATTAACTCGATTGGTTATAGTGCTGAGATGAGCATGATAACGCATCAGTAATTCAGCACAAATTGTAGTTTAAATCAAACTAATCTGATTAGTGAGTTAATGAATAAGCTGACTAATTTAATTACAGCTCACTTTAAGTTGTGGCGTTCATAGTTCTCTAATACGGACCGAGACTCTTTAATCAAAGTGTCCTTCACCATGGGGACGTGTTACTGAGACATACGCACAGCTTTCGCCCCCTGATGTGTTATGATGAATAAGAATAATTTAACAGCAATACCAACGTTGATAAAAGTTTGCCTTTTTTTTTTCACAATATGTGTTGATATACATGAATGTACTTTGATTTTTTTTTTTATTTACAAACATTAATTAACATTAATTAAACTTATAAATTTATTGGGAAGTTTAATGCCAAGATATAAGATATATTAAAGCCATCGGAAATAAAAGCAGTTATAATAATAATAATAATAATAATAATAATAATAATAATAATAATAATAATATAGGCAATTATTTCTTCTAATTATTATTTAGATTTTTAATCATATATTCAAAATATTCCTAATTTTAAAAAGAAAAATAACTTTATTACAAAATTGTCTTTACTTCTTTTGTTTAGTATTATTTCTACTTTTTATTGTTTAAATGTTTATTTATTTTATGTAAACTTTTCTTGTTGAAGTTGAATATTTTGTCATTTATCCTGCTTTTGATTTTTAAATGCTATGTTTTCTTTTGCTTCGTTTAATGTTGATTGGTTTGATTTAAAAGGCACATGTTTTATTTGAAATTGTTTTTTTTTTAGGTTTTATTTGAAATCAGCTCTTATACATGATTTTTTAATTAAAATTGTTTCTCCACTTACTTAAACTGGGCTGTAAGATGTCTGCTTATCTGTTGAATCTGTTGGGATTTTTTTTTAAAGAATGTGATACGGCCAGCTGAAAGCCTACACAAGTGAAGTATGTGTGTACGTTATGATATCATGACCCTGATTTATTACTTTATGGCCGTGGTAAACTTTTCATGGTCTCTCCAGAATAAAAACGTGCTCTTTTAATCCACCTGCCCCCTGATGTGACCTCTGACCTGTCCAGTTTTTCCCACTCCCACTGGCTGCTGAACCCTCACATTCAGGAATGCTAGCTGGTATTCCCAAATAGCTACTTGGAATTCCATCACCCTGGGAATTGGGACAACTGCCCTCTCCCGAGCCATCACACACACAGACGTCTTTGATGGTGACTTGACAACTGTCCAAGCTGACATTCTTACAGATCAATCTTCAACTCGAATTTTTCGAAACAAAGACATGCATTGTTACAGTCCAAAGCAAATGTTGATGTAAGCAGCATTACATCATCACTATGTCCTAAATATCACAGCAGCCTCAGATACGTGACCGTACCTTGCCCATCCCGGGGCAGTCTTTGACCTTTGACCCCGCCCTGAGCAGGCATGGCGGGACAGGTGGGGGCGAGAGCTGCAGGGCGGCGCTGAAGCCGTCCGTGTAGAAGAACGGTTCATCGGGGTCAGGCGGGGACGGAGGAGGAGGAGGCTGAGGCTTCTTCCGTTTGGAGAGGTTCAGCTTCTGAGCAGCCCTGAGGAAAATAAAAGCATGGAGCAGATGGAGGTCAGAGAAAGGTCACCGCTGTGGAACAGAAATGGAGTAAATAATCAACTGTGCTCTTTTTGTCTCTAAGGATTATTGTTTAATACTGAATAATCTGCTTTTAGCACTTTTTTTTTTAATTTTTTTTACAGGAACTCTACAGATGCTCATCTTATGTCATTAAACTACTACCCAGCAGACACACACACACACACACACATACAGAGCTACAAATACTGGTAATACTTTATTTAAAGGTAATGTTTGTAAAGCTATATAAGACCTACATAAATATGTTCAGATCACCTGAGTCGATTGATATTTATATATAATCTAAAACATTTCCATTATATAATTTCCACAGTTTCACAGATAAACAGTGTGTGTGTGTGTGTGTGTGTGTGTGTTTGTCTGTCTGTCCGCCTGCCTCCTTGCTTCTATATGTCTGTCTGTCTATATATCTTTCTCTCTGTCTATCTCGCCATCTATCAATGTGTCTGTCTGTGTCAATCTGTCTGTCCATCCATCCTTCTGTCTGTCTGCCTCAGTGTGTCTGTCTGCCTGGTTGTTTTTCTGTCTGTCTGTCCTTGTGTCTAGCTGCGTACCTGTCTGACTGTGTAACTGTCTGTCTGGCTGTACACGTTTTTGTCTGCCTGTCTATGTGTGTCCATCCATCCATCTGTCTGTCTCTGTCTTTCTGTTTGTATGCATATCTGTTTCTCTGTCTGTCTGTCTGTCTCACTCTCTGTCTGCCATTCTGTTTGTCTGTGTGCAGTTGGAGATTTGTATGAAACTCTGCGTTACATCTATGACACACATACAGTGGCAGAGCGACACGCTGATCAACGCTAAAAGACAAATAAAGAACGATGTTCTGCTGCACAGTGACTCATTTACACATCTTCAGTAACTGCTTTTGATCTCTGATCTTTTATTCTACTGCTACGCCTGCAGTCATGTCGCTCACGTGCAGTACATCAAAAGCCCTACGACAGAACGCTCCAAGAATTTAATAATGTTGAATTTTGGGGGGTTTGATATTATTGTTTTCTTACATCACAGAGACTGGTACAGTGGACGCACCACTAATAATAAACAGATTTTAAAACGTGTGGAATCGCTGATATGGTGAACTTTCCTGTGATTTATTTAACATTTATGGAAGGAGTCTCCAGTGTCAGAGCTTTGTAACAGTCAGTGGGAAAGCTGTGAGTTGAAAAGGGTAGTAACAGTAACTCTGAGTACTGAGTAAGGAGCAGAGCCTGAGCTGATTAAAAACTTTGGTGCACTTCCTTTTTCTCCTCTTCCTCTCTTTCTTTTCCTTTCTCATGGTCTCTCACTCGTCCTCATTTTTCACTCCACCTTCTGTAGTGCAGCATCTTCAGGAGTGCAGAATCACTGTGTAATTACAGCCTCCGTGAAGGACGCAGAGCGAGACAGTCAGGGGATTCATGTGTGTGTGTGTGTGTGTGTGTGTGTGTGTGTGTGTGTGTGATAATGACCCAAGAACAGATCCTACAGGGTTTTGAATTAAAAAAAATACACTGTTGGAATCGTGTTATTATACATTCGCATTAAAAATTTAGAAACGGATTGGATGGAGGGTAAACACATCCCGGCAGTCATGTGCCAGTTTGTATTCTCCGTGGCAGGAATATTGAATTTCCATCAGAGGCGTGAAGGAGCGCGGCAGGCCGAGGAGGAGGGAGGCCAATCAGACGAGAACAAGGGTAGAGAAAAAAGACGAAGCGAAAGGAGGAGGGTTTTTATTGGCATGTAGACCCATGTCTGGGGACAAAGCCTTGTTCTCACCTCTCATGCATGCACATGCTTTCTCTGAGCCTGAAAAACAACCTCTCTATAAATTTTAGGAAGAATTGAGATATCTTTCAGGAGCATATCATGCTCACCTGCTACATGTTAGGCTAAGCTCTGACATGCTACACTGAACTCTGACAAGATGCAGCCACCTGTTAAATCTCTTTTCCCTGTAAGAACTCACACTGGAGAACTCCTGAACCACAGATGCAACTTCAGCAAAGGATAAATAAGGCATAAAGCTCGATTAATAAACTTAGCGATGCTACAGAGTTAATACTGAACACCTTCTGAATATGGAGCTCCGAGACACGACATGTATTCGAGGTTAAATTCAACAGAACAATTTGCACTAAAAAGCATGTTTAATCAACCCACTGTATGTCCTAGCTCTGTCACTGCAGTGTTAGATAATACTGAACATAAATCTGCACTATGCAGCTTATTTTTTCTTGCGAAGAAGCTCAATTTGAGGTGAAGACCACAGATCTGGCAACCAAGGCACCTATCGCTACACATTTCACAAACATTTCCATTTTAACCAATATTTCGATCTACGCCAGGAGGATCATATTCAGATCTAGCGACTTAAGTCCAAATGTTGCGTGAATATTTACATGGGGAAGGTTCCTCGTATTCAGCGTCGTGTTACGCAGCTGCTTAACTCACTCAATTTTCTAGACTCCTCATTCAGATTACTAAAATCACCTGTCTGTATTTCACACCTCCAAGGTTTATCACATTAATCACTGCAAATTTGGTTTAATTGAACAAAATAGCTTCCACACTCATTATTCAGCAGCACACAAAATAGCACCTGATCCAGCACAGACTATTATTTAGCATTTAATTATTTTTATATATCGCGCTCCTGACAGTTACTCGTGTACAACTTAATGAAGCCACAAGAAACTAAATCGAGATCGTGAAATCGTGACGTGTCCACAGGGTGTAGACAATTTTATCACACTTTCAATTCACTGTTTTGATAAATAAAATGATGCCAGTGCTCTCCTGCAAAGAAAATCTGCTGGAGGTTTAAAGGATAAGCTGACCCGGCAATCAACGCTTAAAAAATGCCTTCCTCAGGATAAGTAAGATGGGTCTCTTGCGGAAAAAAAAATCCTTATCCAATCGCAAGAGTTTTATCATAGAGGAGACTCACAAATGTTTTATTACAGACTGAGAAACAAACCCCTTCTTAATAGTGAAGATCTAAAGAAGCTTTTGGATGTGAGCTCTGAGAAAATAAGATTGTCAACAGACTACACTTTCACAAAGTGCTGAGAACATGTCTCTAATGGTCCCAGTGTAAACTATACCCATGTCCTGAACCTCCAGTTAAACCACCTCCAGTTAAACTACAGTGAAATCATCTCCCTTTATCCAGAGCGAATCCTCATGCTAGTTCAAAAACCCTGTTG
The DNA here is from genome assembly GCA_037576825.1 of Pangasius krempfi. NCBI lineage: Eukaryota > Metazoa > Chordata > Actinopteri > Siluriformes > Pangasiidae > Pangasius > Pangasius krempfi. The sequence goes on from CM074992.1 coordinate 17,424,086, forward strand.
GAGAGTGGAGTATAAAAAGAAAGCTCAAAACAAGGATTTTTTTTAAACTAAAGTGCTAGTGCAAGTGCTTGGTGAAGCAGTAGGTCTTGAGTCAGGTCTTAAAGGTTGTGGTATTGGAGCACCAAGACTGACCCTGTGGATGTATTTAGTAATGTACTGATAGCAGACAGATGATGGAAAGCCCAAGAAAAAAAAATTACTGCCCCCTTTGAGGACAATAAAGAGCAGATAGCTAGATCTGCTTTCTAATAAATGTGCAACAATATCAAAACCCAAGTTACATAAATCACCCTGACTTCTGTATGTTATCTCCATTCATTATATGTTACCATGGAAACAAACTATTCATTCTGGCTGAATCGTTTTATGCAGGTTGCAATTTTCTTCCACACAAAGTCACAAAATGTGACAGAAGCTAACAAAGCAAAACAAACACAGAAAACAAGCTGCGGTTTACTCTTCAGTCATGTTAGCACTATCCAGCTAGCTTGCTATGATAACTGGATACTAGCTAATAAGATACTTTATTCGCTAAGCTTCATGAAGCTCTCATTACTCAGATGGAAAGAAGAGGGGAAAAAAAATCAAAAGTTGTGAAATCCTAATCTTAAACATGAAGCGGTTCGTGGCAGTTTCTTTCACTTCGTGTTCTCACACACCAAATAGGATTTCGTTAAGTAAGGATTAAAACATTGTGTGTCATGCTGTTATAGAAATATAATCAACAATGGGGAGGTGTGATGAAGCAAATTTACTCAACACCTTCTGACCAATCAGGAGGTGCAGCGGGTGGAGACTAGATGGATCAGGTGTTGGAGAACCTGAGTGACTCCCTTGGGGGGGAAAATGCTGCTGCAATGTCTGGCACCCGGCAATCTCAAAGTAAACGCAACAGCTCGAGTGCAAAAAAAAAAAAGCCCTTCCATTAACACTTCCAAGCAATCAGACAGTGCATGAGAGAGGATGAGGATGAGGACGGGGATGAAGGTTGCTTGACGGGACAGAGATCTGTGAATGAGTGTACTTACAGTTCTCTCCAGTCCATTGTCTCGTCTCAGAGTTCATAACAGCAAACAGATGACAGAGGTTTATTCTTCCAGACCCTTATCTCTTCCACACTTTCACACTTTTGGTCCATGCTTTCCTGCAGGTGGGAGGAAGTGGATGAGTGAAGAGCGTCGGATATACCAGGGGTGTGGAGGATGAGGATTTCATCCGAGATTCAGATTTTCAAGTAAATACGAACCTCAGGTATAGGAAAGGATAATGAGGCAGAAATGACAGTGAGATGTCAGAAAAGCTCACAAAAGTGAGCCGGGAAAAGTTTCCTGGCACGGAAAGCAAATCCGATAGACTCCGGATCATAGAGATACACCATTCCTGGGCAACTCCAAGGTAAAGATCTCTTCTATATCGTTGTTCACTTCTCGAAATCACTCCCTCTCATCAAAAAGCTCTAAAAAATATATCCATCTTTGATCTATGCCAAAGTCTGAAAAGAATTCCGAAGATTTACTTTCTTTCCTTCTTTTATCCGTGTCTGTTCCCCTTTTGCACTTCTTCCTAATTGGGGCGCGTCTTCCCCTCTTCACTCAACTCCACACCTCTCTCCTGCACTGCACTCTTGTTCTCTCCTGCTTCCCTCTCCTCCTTAGAGCGAAGGATGACAAGAGTCCAGGATCAGGCAAGAGGGGCGGAATACCGCCGGGAATTCATCGGGAGGTTGAATCGGAGGCGATTCTTGCTCCCCCTGTTGCTGGGAAACCCTGGCAGAAGTCCAACAGTCCCTCCTTTCCTCTCTTCTCTCTTCTCCACGTCTCTCTCAATCTGTGTGCCGCTCTCACCTCTCTCTCTCTCTCTCTCTCTCTCTCTCTCTCCCGTTCTCCTCCCAGCCCAGCCCCCTTTCACACACTTCTTCAGCCGCAGCGGCGGTGCATGACTGCTGCGCCAAGAGGTTCTCGATGGACGCCTCTGACACGCAAAAAATACCCACCCACCTACACACACACACACACACACACATACACACACAAATACTTCCCTCTCGATCACACACACACTTCAGCCACACATCATACGACATGAATACTGCATGAGCACCGACGAGCCCCCTCCACTCATTCTGCTGGACTTCAAAGAGATTAGGATAGTGTGTGTGTGTGTGTGTGTGTGTGTGTGTGTGTGTGTGTGTGTGTGTGTGTGTGTACTTACACCACTATGTAAATCTACTTCCTATTACATACTTACACGTATTTAAAGTAAAAGCATGTCATAAGAAAACAAAGAAAAAGAGGTGAACCCACAAATGAAATCTGCTGAAATGGACGAGAAGGTGAATAAAGGTGCTGATCAATGTTCAGACAAAGCAAAGAAGGGAGTGTGTAGAAATAATAGGGATAGATGAATTATGACATGTCATTCAAGGCAAAAACAATAATAAATCCCTTAATAAAATTCATAATGCTTAATATAGTCTGTTTAGAAAAATTAGGTTTAACGGAGGAAAATTACAGCAATTTCTATAGTAACAGCCTATTCACAGCGACTTGTATGGTGGATGCTGCACATAAACGCATTAAAAGATCGTTGATAGGGTGAACTTTTTCTTAGGAGATGTTTATGTGTCATTTATGGAAGGAGTCTCCAGTGTCAGCGCTTTGTAATAGTCAGAGGTAAAGCTGTAACTTTAAGTTCTCCGACATCTTCAGGACAGAGGAGTTTATGCTTTGCACTTTCTTGGTACCATGACAAGCTGTGTGTTTTTTTTTTTTTTTTTTTACTTATTAATGTAGACAGGGCAGGAGACAAGGCGGCAGGCGACAAGGCAAAGCATGCACATGAACAGAGAATCCACAGCCACTTCAAAGCCAGTGGAGACACGCAGTGCATCAACTACAGGACAACACCACCTGCCTGTGATAATGATGCCTCCCTTCAAGATGCGCTGAACAACAATGACCAGGTGCTGTGTCTGACCACGGCTGATGTGAGGAAAACTCTACACATAGTTAACCCACGGAAGGCTGCTGGACCAGACAACATTCCTGGCAGAGTGCTCAGAGGATGTGCAAACAGCTGGTGGATGTTTTCACTGACATCTTCAACACCTCACTGAGTAGCGTTGTTGTTCCAACGTGCTTCAAGGCCACCACCATCATCTCCATGCCGAAGAAATCTTCAGTGTCCTGCCTCAATGACTACCGACCTGTTGTACTCACACCCATCATCGTGAAGTGCATCGAGAGGCTCGTCATAAGGCACATGAAGACCCTGCTGCCCCCCTCATTGGACCCCCTGCAATTCATTTACCGTCCCAACTGCTCAACGGATGATGCCATCACACCACCCTTCATCTGGCCCTCACCCAGCTAGACAAAAAGGACACATATGTTCAAATGCTGTTCATAGACTTCAGTTCAGAATTCAACACAATCAATCCTCAGCACCTGACTGGAAAGCTGAAACTGCTGGGCCTGAACACCTCCCTCTGCAACTGGATCTGAGGGAGACCTCAGTCAGAAGGATTGGGAACAGCATCTCCAACACCACCACACTGAGCACTGGGGCCCCACAGGGCTGTGTGCTCAGTCCACTGCTGTTCACCCTACTGACTCACGACTATGTAGCAATGCACAGCTCAAATCACATCAAGTTCGCCAATGACACAACCTTGGTGGGTCTCATCAGCAAGAATGACGAGTCAGCATACAGAGAGGAGGTGCAGTGGCTAATGGACTGGTGTAGAGCCAACAACCTGTCTCTAAACGTGGACAAAACTAAAGAGATGGTTGTTGACTTCAGAAGAGCAAGGAGTGACCACTTTCCGCTGAACATCGGCGGCTCCTCCGTTGAGATCATCAAGAGCACCAAATTCCTTGGTGTTCACCTGGCGGAGAGCCTCACCTGGTCCCTCAACACCAGCTCCATAACCAAGAAAACCTAGCAGCATCTCTACTTTCTGCGAAGGCTGAGGAAAGCCCCTCGCCCACCCCCCATCCTCACCATGTTCTACAGAGGGACTATGGAGAGCATCGTGAGCAGCTGCATCAGTGCCTGGTTTGAAATCGGTTTGCAAGCCCCTTCCACGGATAGTAATGATCATCAGGGTCTCTCCTCCCTCCAGCACAGACACCACACGCTGCATCCACAAAGCCACCAGCATTTTGGATGACCCCACACACCCCTCACACAAACTCTTCACTCTTGCCGTCTGGCAAACAATACCGAAGCATTCGAGCTCTCATGGCCAGACTGTGTAACAGTTTCTTCCCCTGAGCCATCAGACTCCTCACTACTCAGAGACTGGACCTGAGACACACACACGCCCACACACTCACACCCAACTGAACACCATCACACTCTATTTGCAATTTTTGCACATCTCTATATTTACTACTAATTATTTTAATGATAAAATGTTTTATCCTCTACAAAGACCTGCTTTCTGGTCTTCTTGGTCTAATGATTGGTTACATTATTAATAACTTTATTAATAACATTATTTCGCTTACTGAGTCCCATCTCTGTCTTACTGATCGTTTTGACATTTTCATATCATTTTGTTTTGCTGAGAAAATGTTATTACATTCCGTAATGGTTTTTGAATTAGTTTTTAATCATTATTTTGCTAGTTTTAAATTTAAAAAAGGTCATTGATTGACTTTTTTAGCTTTGGTTTTCATCAACAAATTTAATCTTGCAAAAGTATTCATTAAAAAAATAATAATGATACAAATATGGCTAGCAAATTCTCCAAATAGCAATGAAAATTGATCTAATATTTACAAAATCATAATTCATCTTAAATAACAGGCATGATTTGCGGATTTCATCTCTAACCTGGTTATTTCCTTAGAGAGAGCATTAATTGGTGGAGACTTTAATATTCATTTTGAAAATCCAGATGACCCTCTAAGAACAGCAGTTGTGTCCATTCTTGATTCAGAAGGGGTTAATCAGAATGTAATAGGACCCACCCATAGTGGTGGTCACACTCTTGATTTAATACTAACATTCGGATTAA
>CM074992.1:17447278-17463960 GCA_037576825.1 Pangasius krempfi
CATGACTCCATGATGATAACGACAATAAACCAAGCCTATTGTGCATATTAAAATGTCTCAGTGAGACAGAAAATTGTCTACATTATTATGTACAGTATTGTGCAAAATTTTTTATTATTTTTTAGTACAAATTTTGGTCATCACACCAAATATTGACTCATTTATTACTGTTTACTGCTCTTTATAGCATTTTTTAATGTAGAAACATTTAATTTCATTATTTTTGAAGGGATCTTTGCTCTACAGAATTTCTCTACAATATTTCAAGCCACATCCCCCAAACCCCTCCAAAGCCACATCCCCAAAACACCTAAAACACCACATTCCCCAAAACCCTCCAACGCCACATCCCCCAAACCCCTAAAACACCACATCCCCCAAACCCCTCCAACGCCACATCCCCAAACCCCTCCAACGCCACATCCCCCAAACCCCTCCAACGCCACATCCCCCAAACCCCTAAAACGCCACATCCCCAAACCCCTCAAAAGCCACATCCCCAAACCTATCCAACACCACATCCCCCAAACCTTTCTAGAGCTTTCTAAATGGAAAGGTAACATGATTGACAGGTGAGTAGAAACAGCTTGTCCTGACTGGTTGGGTGTTGGTAATCCATGCCACTGTATTCTTGTGACATTCCATCAAATGACTAAAATGTCTTAGGAGCAAGACAAATGCTGTTTATGAATATACAGGAGTATGCAAATTGGGCATTTGTTATCTTCCTCCCTGTGCATCATCATTTCATCACTGATTTATTTAGTGATGAAATTCTGCAGCTCAGTGTGTTAAAATATAACATTATACTGACAGCCACCAATAGGAGCTAAATTAGCTAGCTAGTCAGCTTAGTGCATATGTTCTGGGAGAACCACACTGTCTTGCTCTAATGGCGTGATTGGCGCAAAGCTGATGTTGCGAAATAAACTTGTATACAGCCCCTCCCCGAATCAATTGTAGAACTTTTTTTGGAAGGGAAAAAATTTTTTTTGAGAAAAATTGAATGCTGTGTTATCAGGGTTCAGGGATAAATTATCTAGCATCAGCTCATCTATCAACACCTCTAACTGTGACTGAAATGAAGTTCAGCCAAGGTTCAATCCGGGAACTGCATTGTCGAGTTCTAAAACGTACGTGGCTACAGAAGATGAGATAAAAAGTATGTTTCTTTGCTTACCTGAGGAAGAACGAGGCTGCAGAGCTGCTTTGAGCTGGAGATGAAGATGTCATCTGGCTGCTATGTCTGTTTCCTTTCAGAGCGATGGAGGGAATAGCACTGACTTGGCTAGAGCGTGAAGTTTCAGATGTCATGCTGTTCTTGTCTGGAACCAGATTCTGGATATTACAGAAATGTAGAGAAATCAGAACAGAAGCTAATAAACACAGATTTTCAGGTGAAAATGATTTTATAGGTGTACCGTTTATATATTAGTGAAAGTGGGTCATACTCAGAGTCAACAACTTAAGCTCAAAAGTTACATCTATATATATGTGGGGAAAGTTCCTCATATTCAGGATCAGGTTATGCAGCTGCTCAAGTCAATTTTCTCGACTCCTCAGTCAGATTATTAAAATCACATCATTAAGTTGCGTCTCTCTGATTACCTCCATGTGAAAAAGAAAATCCTGTGGACTTTCATGGCTTCTTGCTCAAACCAAAGGTGCAATAATGTGATAGGTCCAAGATCAGAATGGTGTGTAACTGAGCCACATCTTTAAGGGATGAATACTGAATAACCCAACGCTGTGTACTACCTCAGTAACATGAAGGTTTGCATGGCAGACTGTGAAAGTAGCTATCGTGAGAAAATCAGCCTAAAAGATTTCACAGTAAGCAGCAAGCCTAGCAGAGCAATCGTCAAAGGTATTACAGAAGAGCTTCTCCCAGAAAAATCACAAAACAGATCAGTAGCAGAGCCACGAGGAAGGGGCAGATGCCTTAAGGCAGACCTATGAGAGATCGATGTGATTTGAGAAAATCCTTCTTGGTAGAGGTCACTGGGAAATAAATTTAAAAAAATAAACTAGCAGAGAGAAACAGCTGTTCGCTAATGTGTTTAGCGTTAATAATAAAAACGAAGATTTTTTCAGTTATAGCACTTAACATATTAGAAAGATAAAACCACAACAGGCAATGCAAGTGTCACTGTGACCTAATTTTCAGTTATACTTTTACGTTTTTATTTAAACTCCCAGGAAACATTGGCGAGCATTACACTCCTCACTCTGGTGAACACAAGCCGATCCAAGTTATTAGATAATACATGAAGCAACATATATCTGTGCTGTCTCACATTTCTCACCTTTTTTCCTCAAATATTATTAAATATTTTATCCGTAAAGCACTTTTATCTATAGACATTTTCCCAAAGCATCTTCACAGAAATCCAGATGTAGATTTAGATCCCTAGTGAACAATCCAGAGGCAACAGGGATGAGGAACACTCCCTGACCCTGTGTAGACACAAGCAAGTGACAGGCCTTGTGTCAATTGTCGTTTTTGTGTTGCAAATGTGTACTGACTGCTGCTGTTGTTTCTTGTGGGTGTGGCCTGCCCAGTTACAATGAGAAACACTAGCACATATAGTATATAGTTTTAAAGCTAACTAGTTAAACACAAAATAAATACAGCGCTAATCAGTGTGTGAATCAGTTTGAATCAAGCTAACTGTACTAGCTATATACACACACACACACACACACCCACACACACCCACCGGAGGCACCAACGATCTTTGCTACTTCCTTTCAAGCTTTATTTTTCTTGGTAATGTATGGGAGCTAATGGGAACTAATGGGAACTAATTACAAGGACTAAAGTTGTGAGTGGGGAACTAAAGGAACACTGGACCACACACACACCATAGGATTGGTCCGAGTAATCATTCTACTCAGGAATTTTCAAAGCAAATGTGGCACTAAAGCTTGTCTGAAATCGCAGTTCTGTATCGCGCACGTACAAAGAAAATGAAAGGTCACCTGTCGCTTTGCTGATGTGAAGGCAGGGTAAGTGAAATTCACTCCCACAGAAATCTCATCCATCTCTCAAAAAAAAAAACAATCCCAGCTTTTCTACCCAGTGCTGTCACTCTTGGTTTCTCCTTACTAAATCTTTAAGCTACTGCAGGGGACTGATAAGATCTTCATCAAAGCACCTTCAGAGCTGACCTCGCTTGTGACATAATATTGTTCTACACACTGATATAATTCACATGATTCGCTCTGGAAGCATCAGTGCACACCTCTCTCTCTTTCGCATACGTCAGGAACATGCCCTACATATAACCAGCATGAAACAAACCACACACAAAAAGCATGACATGTGATCTTCACATTTCTCTGGATGGCAAGCAGCTGGAACAGGAAGCCACGACGGGAATGTAGGGAGCTGAAAACTGGCAGAGCCGTGATCACCTTCTGACAGCCTGACAGAGAGATAACGAGGGCAGAAGAATCTGACTCGCTCACATGGTGGTAGAAATAAGACCCCTTGTACCAGAGAGCAGCTGAGCACACTAATTCACAATTCGTTTCTCTCTCAGTAATTATATCCTCATGTCTGAGTCCGCCATTAGCGGCCAGCAGGGATGGACGTGTCTAGCTCACAATGGACGGCTCCGTTTTCCGTTTAATTAATTTGAACGTGTGTTAAAATGTCTCAGGAAGCCCCCTGGGTAGGGTTGGGGGGAGGGGGGTGGCTGTTAGAGAGAGAGAGAGAGAGAGAGAGAGAGAGAGAGAGAGAGTGCCGGTGTGGACTGATAAAGGCTCTGCTAGATGAATATTCATTTCAACTAATGTCAAAAATGGTGGTACATTCATTACAGCTAATTACACAACAAATTACGGACAATTAACAAACGTTACATTAACATTACTTGCTTTAATAACCATAACACACACGCTGTCTTCTATACAAACACACCGACAGAGCAACCTCACTTTCTTCTTCTTTAACTTAAGCTATAATGTTAGCGGGCATTGGGAGGCTAAGTGTTTAACACATTTGCTTTTCACCTCCAGGGTTGGAGATTCGAATCCAGCCTCCGTTCTGTGTGTGTGATCAACCCTGTGCTTCAGGGATTTCCTCCGGGTACCGCGGTTTCCTCCCCCAGTCCGAAGACATGCACTGTAGACATCTAAATTGTCCGTAGTGTGTGAATGTGTGTGAGTGTGTGCGATTGTGCCCTGCGATGGATTGGCACCCCCGCCTTGTGCCCTGAGTTCCCGCGACCCTGTGTAGGATAAGCGGTACAGAAAATGGATGTATGGGTTCCATAGTATTATCCAACAGTACTGTTAAATCCTGGGTTCTGATTGGTCAGAAGGTGTTGATTAATTTTCTATAACAGCAGCTCTGATATTAGTGCAGCTGCAAATCACAAGTTTATATCAATGCCCTTGTTGTGATACGTCATCGTTTCTATAGTAACAGCTCATTCACAGGGCCTTTTATGTAAATCATTGATTTGGCGAAGTAAGGAAATGTTTATTTAACATTTAGGGAAGGAGTCTCCAGTTTCAGCGCTGTGTAAACGTCAGAGATAAAGCTGTAACTAAGTTTTCCAGCATCTTCAGGACAGAGGAGTGTACGCTTTGTGCTTTGTAATTTTGTCTTATTAACTTCAAGAGAGAAAAAAAGAGAGGCTGCTGAGGTAACGGGTGTTTATAGCTGATTACTGGGTCTGTGGCATGTTCATGTTGCTGGTCATTTCACTTTCATTTCACTGCTTTGGTCGGAGAGATTGGGGTGACTGCCCCAACAAATGCCTCATTCATCTTCATTAAACTCTTTTTCCTGGTCAGGGTCTTGGTAAATCCGGAGTCTATCCTGGGAATGCTGAGCATGAGGTGGGAACAGACCCTGGATGGTACGCCAGTCCATCACAAAGCACAACACACACACACACGTTCACACCTACGGGTAATTTAGAGTCACCAATTCGCCTACTGACATGTTTTTAGGAGGTGGAGGAAACCCACATAGACAAATGGAGAACAGACGAACTGGGAACGCTGGGGCTATGAGACAGTAACCCTACCTACTATGCCAACATGATGCCCTAAGAAGAGAATACAATAAAAACTAAAATCCAGAATATTCCTTTATGTTCTTTAGATGTGTCACACTGCATCCAAGCTCCTCCATTATCATTGTTACAGGAAAAATGAAAGAATAAATATTCAGATCATGTCCTTTTTCAGCATCAGAGCAGTGGCAGGTTAAAACAGTCCCAGATGGACGTCAGGTGCCATTTTTTACCCCACGGTGAAGCCGATGTGCCATCTGTTGACAATTTGCCATCCTGGCTCCCTCTCGACCTTCACACCAGCCTCAACTCGGGCACTTCAGTGCTCTAAATTAGCCAGCCTGGGAGACGAGGAGCTATTTGACTGCAGGCGATATGCAGAGCTGACAATTAAGACATGAGGCTTATCCTGAAGCACAGACAAACCTGAATGTGTCTCACTTGAAATTCCACTGCAGGTCCGCTCTCAGCAGCTGTCTTGGTGCAAACATACTTCAGCATCCAAAATAACAACCTACTCTGACCCAAAGCTGAAAAAAATCTCAAGGTCTAATTGCTTTTCCGTCTCTGTGAGAACCTGACTGGCGTGCCTGCACCTCTTCGTCGCCTCTGTAACACCAAATGTACAAAAACTCCTTCCATCTGTGAATCTGTCGCCCTTGTGACAGGACGAGAAGTGACTGCTCTACGTATTACTCATGCACAAAAATACATTTCATACTACAAGACAGTTGTATTTCATTATATTGTGAGTAAAAACTGTTTTGTTGCTCAGGTGTCGTACTTTATACACACATCAACACACAGAGCATCATGACAACCATCCTGCCAAAAAAAATCAATACGGCCACAAGCTGATAAACGAGTATACGTTATAAAGTTCACATTTGATGTCTCCATGGAAACCCTGATTCATAACAGTCATAACAGTCTTCGGTAAAAAGGAAAGGGTAAATAATAACAATAATAATAATGATAATAATAATAATAATAATAAATTTCTCCAACGTGCACTGCTTATTTCTACATCTGTAAATGTTTGGCCTGATAAACTGCTTAGTTCATAATGAGCTTGAACACACACACACACACACACACACACACACACACACACACACACACACTTAATTAGCTGCTTCAGTCCCTACAGCTTCTGTAGAACTTCTGAAAAAGTGTTTCCTACCAGAAAGCTGATTAGCTGATTAGTCTTAGGCTGTCTCCTCCTTCGCTTATTTCTTTCTCTTTTTTATGTTTTGTTTTGTGTTTTTTTTCCTATATTTTTAGGGTTATTGGGGTCTGAGGTGATGACATTTTTTGATAATGTTTTATGGTTATTAATTGGGGGCCTCAGGAGCTTGACAGGTTTCTATCTATCTATCTATCTATCTATCTATCTATCTATCCATCTAAGGGTTATAGATTGGGGACTGAGGCTCCCCCCTCCTCTTTTGTCTATTTTTTTCTTTCTTTCTGTTTGTTTTAAGGTTATAGGTTGGGGTCTCAAGGTTCTCCCCTCCTTCACGTCGATTTTATGATCGGCATTTATTTATTGATTTATTGTTTGGTGGGTTGGTTGGCTGGCTGGCTGGATGGTTGGTTGGTTGGTTAGCTGGTAGGTTGTTTGTTTGGTTGGTTGGCTGGTTGGTTGGCTGGCTGGTTGGTTGGTTGTTTGGATGGTTAGATGGTAGGTTGGTTGTTTGGTTGGCTGGCTGGTAGGTTGGTTGTTTGGTTGGCTGGTTGGTTGGATGGTTAGCTGGTAGGTTGTTTGTTTGTTTGGTTGTCTGGCTGGTAGGTTGGTTGGTTAGCTGGTTGCTTGTTTGTTTGTTTGTTTGTTTGTTTGGTTGGTTGGTTTGTTTTAGGGTTACAGCTAGGTTTATAGTTATTGAGGTTCTCCTGTCCTTCTATTCCTCCTGTTTTATTGCTACTCTTATACATATTTTTATGCTGCTACTTTGAAATAATGTTCTCCTGTGCGCATCCTCGTATACACACAAATATCATAAAAACAAATGACAAAATAATGCAGTCACTTGACACAGTGTAACTAAGGCTCAGAATGACTTCCCTGCCAATCCATCACTGACTTCCCTGCCAATCCATGAACCGCATTTAAACTGAACTGTGAGTACATGAGTATATAGTTCACCTTTAACATATCACTTAGACTCAACATCATCATAATTTATATTCATAATTCCTTCCTGTAAGGAAATGAGGTCAGAGACATCTACCGCTGTGTTGATGGAGCAGAAATTACTTAACGCTCTATATCCTGAAGGCAAGGTCACTTGGTGTCCGCAAGGTCAATGTTGGAGGCTAATCCACTGAATAATGATCCTGAACTAATGCTAAGTCACTCAGTCAGCAGACCAAGGGAAAAGCTTTTCATTAAATATTAATATTAGCTGTTAAAAGCTTTTATGTTCGAAGGAGCAAAGAAACATAAAAGAATTCCCAACCACAGCTGATTAATGGATTTTTAACCACGCAGAAAAAAAAGCAAATCTTTTTTTTTTATTATTATTAGGACTTTACTTCATTAAGGGATTTCATTTCTAGTGTAACTTGATAAATCTTATGAGCTAAAGTTTGTGTGACCAAATCTGATGTGTCTTATTTTACATTTCATCATTAATGAAAATAAACCAAAAAAGTTTGGCTCATTCAGACGTTTTCCTCTTGAATAGATGGCATGTCACACAGCTGAAAGATTGATACTTTTTCCATTACAGTTATTCGATATTTTTGCTGTGGTGTTTATGTTGAATGCCAGCAACCTTTGCTGAAGGATTCTGTAAACCTACACCTGAACCTGACTTCTGATAAAACAATATGTTTAACCTGTGAGTTGTATAAAACAAGGCCATGTGAAGTGAATGCAACTCAGCGTTTCAGCCTTGGGAGGATATGAAGCTTTGTAATGGCTCTATTACACCTGGTCACGAAGGGTCACAACACAAGTTTAATATTTTACACAATGCCTGAAGTGGGGCTGTAAATAATTTTCTCTTTTGAGTTCCCAGCTTTCTTTTTGTAGCAGCTCGTCTATAGTTGATTCTCTTGAATAGCAGAAAGTGTGTGATGCTGCGTTATAGCCATGCCCCCAAGTACAGCCTAGGGCTGTGATTGGTCAGTGACTGCATTTCAGTGTAGCACCACTGCAGCACACTGACAGAAGTGAAACGCACTACAACCCCCTCCATACCAAAGCATATGCTTTGTGATAGGACACCCACATTTTGGTGCAAGAAGAAGAAGAGATGATTCACAGGACACCTCCTTGTCCTGACTGGATAGATGTTCCTACTTGCAGTTCTGGTTCTTACCTGCGATTGTTGTTGCTGATGGGCTCTACTGACAGTCGTCACACTCCACACCCCCTCCAGATACTGCTGAGCATACATGGGTAATGGAGTGACTGTAGCATGGCAGCTCGGCTTTATGTCCATGCCAGCAGCACCAGACTTTATCCAGCCCATTTCCTTATGCTTGATACCAGCCACTGGTTCAACGTCGTACCTTGAGGGGTGTTGAATGTTGGCAGATGAGGAACCCTGGATCACCCAGGAGGGTCTCGGTGAGGATGCACTGGAGTGAGGAGCTAGCAGGCCAGAGGAAGGTCCACACTGCAGGTTAGGGGTACCATCAAGAGCCAGACCCAGGGCTGAGTGAAGAGCCAGGCGTCGTAGCTGGTGCAGAGGAGTTCCACACACTTCACAGCATCTTTCAGCACCCTGACCCCCTGGAGGCCATTCTAGAGCATGGAGCTTATCAAGAAGGAGGTCTGCAAAATTTGGGTCCTGCAAGAAATACAGAGAAAGTATAATTAGATTTTAAGGTTCTACCTGAAAACCCCTAAGGATATTTAGTTTGTCTTTTTTGAAAGACGTCTAATGTTTCTAAGTAAAAGCCTACACATGCGTATTTATAGAGATAGAACAACTAACCATGCAAAGAACCCTTGAGGAACCCTACTGTTGTCATTTTGACTCTTTCAAATCACTGCATGTCAGTGATTATATAATTTTTTTTTGTATTCCTGCTGATGGTCCACAGCTGCTTGCCTATTTGGATAAATGTTATTGGTCCATTCCCTCTTCTTGTAATTGATTAGATGTTGATGGTCCACAGCCCCTTATGCTAATCATTTAGAATTTGGTGGTTCACACCACCTTGTCCTAATTGTTTAGACGTTTGTGATTCACACACCCTAGTCCTAATTGATCTACACCCCCATGTTCTAACTGTTGGTCCAAACTGGTCAGACGTTGGTGACCTACACTAGTTAGACGTTGTTGGTCTGCACTGGTTAGATGTTGGTAGCCTACACTGGTTGGATGTTGATGGTCCACACCCACTTGTCCTAGCTGAATGCACGTTTGTGGTCCACAACCCCTTATCTTTATTGGTTAGGACCACGTCATTCATCAGAGGTTTCTCCTTTAAGGAAAACTTCATGAACTATAATTTTTTTTTAAAAAGTTCTGACATACAAAACACTGCATGCATTTTAAATATGCTGCCTTCCTTCAACACCCAAAGCCAATAAGGCTAATAAAATAAAAGCAAAGGAAGACTATAAATTCTGCTTATAAATCAGTAGATGATTGTCTTTATAGGACAGCTGAGTAAGATGTGAATAAAACTATTATACAAGCAAAGAGATCAGATAAATTAGACCCGTGGAATCTGTTTAACTTAATAACCCCAGAAACCTCATATTAGCAGAAAATGTCAGGTGCTATCTGCACGGAAAGGTCACTAGCTAAGGAATTAGATCATTTCTATGCACGTTTTGGTTCAGAAAATAGGATACTATCAGTGTTTCACCCCAACAGTGTTGCTGTGCACATTTCCCCAGAGATGTCTAGCTGATCTTAGGGCTGCGGAAAAGCTGAGCAAGAGGAAAATAAAGAAAGAATAAAATCAAGCACCTTATGAGAAAAGTCAGATGCAAAAGAAGAAAAGAATACGTGCAAAGGCAGTGGGAAGAGATAACCCATTTGACCTCTAAAACTAGTTACATTCAATAGAGAAAAGAAAAAAAAACATATAGACAGAGTACTGAAAAATCAAAAACACATAAAGTAGCTCTGATTAAAAAATCTAGACTTAATGTTAAAGTAATCAGTGTTAATAATAAATCTTCATAAATTGAATTAATGGCTGTAAGTAAAATAATAGCTTAGGCTAAATGGCTAGGTTCAAAATGTTTTTAATTATTATTTTAAAAAATATTCCCAGTACTCCACAATAACAGTTGGCAAAAATCAACTGACTGAGAACTTATGACCAATTTCTGTAAGTGATCCTTTAAAATGGGGTCACAGGCCCAAATCAGTTAAGGAACACTAGAGTAATTGTGTGGTGGCCTGGGAAAACCTTTCATATGGTTAAATTTTGACATTTTCTACTTTATACAGGCTTTCTTGAACTGGAATATTTCTTTTTCGTCATGTATCTTGACCTAAACTAAAGTAAAGGGAAAGAATGTATATATTTATAACCTAATCGACTTCAGAAAAAATAACATTAATGCTAAAGTAAGGTTACAACAGAAAATGAGTTCTGACTTTGATTAAAAACATTTTAGGCCACACCCACTTTTCATATATATATATATATATATACATATATATTCATATATATATACACATTGTTGTTGCTTTACATGCCTACCCTACCATAAATGTTGAAGAAGTTAATTGTGAAGATCAGCCAGTTAGTAAGAGGGCATTTTTCTGTGTAGAGCAAATCAAGTGGAGTAAAAACACCAAAACCATGTTCCCGTGTAAACCAGTAACACTTTCCCTTCATAACTAACTTTTGGTATTTATGATAGAGTAGGCATGTAAAGCAATAACAATATTTAACTCTATATCTGTTTATATGAATCCTATATCTGGATTTATATGAAAAGTGGGTGTGGCCTAAAGTGTTTGTAATCAAAGTCAGAACTCGTTTTCTGTTGTAAACCTCCTTTAGCATTAATGTTACTTTGTCTTCAGTCGATTAGGTGATGTTCAGCTCCGTCACATCTCTCTCATTCCAATCTACTCTAAATTACTCCACACCGTAGACAGATTCATGATTGAGACATTGAATAAAGGCCCCTTTCCCCCGTCCGCAGACACAGCTAGACGCCATATTGCGAAGTATTGCTATTCTGCCAGTTTTTATTGTTCAGGAGTAACAGGGCGGGCCGAGGAGTCACGGTTATTGAGTGCTTTTGTCTGGAGTGCGCTGTAGGGGAGTCCGAATAAAGCCAGCATGCCAGACATCTGCAATCTGCTTCAACCATAATGGCATGCATCACAACCTGTTAGAGCTAAACTTCCAGCCTGGCCCATACCTGAGACATGTTACCTACTGTTAGTGTTTGGGTGGAATCGATACATGTCTTTATAACATGTCTTTCAAAAATGAGACAAAAGAAGTTTTGATGAATGGCCTTTAAAAGGTCAGTCAATAATGGAGCTGTAAAGTGATTTCATTATTATTCCATGATGCATGATATTTGCAAAAAAATAAAATATTACCATTATGTAACTATAAAACAGGCAAGAAAAGTGAATCATAAGCCATTTTAAAAAATCTGTAACAATGTACTTCTGAGTAAAACATGTTTTTCATTAGCTACACTCTTTTAAACCCTTAAGGGTTCTTCAGTTGTTCCCCTGTGAGACCCTTTAAAAGCTCTACAGGGGACTAGCAAAAGCCAAAAGAGTTAAACCAAAGTACCAAAAGAGTTCCAGGTTAAACCAAAAGTACCAAAAGAGTTCAAACTGAACCCAGACTACCAAAAGAGTTCCAGGTAAAACCCATTTTGGAGCCTAAGAACCCTTAATTATCCAATGAACCCTTGATGAAGCCTTTTTAGCTCCTGGAAGGTTCTAGGTGTTAAGAATAATATAATGAGCAATAATTTGGAGTTTGTACTGCACACTTACCCGGTTAATACACACAGTCTTAAAAAAGGGTTCTTCAAGGGTTCTTTAAGGGTTCCAGAAGAGGAACTGTTTCTGATAGGAAAACGCTTAGCTGTGGGATAGAAACACTAATGGAGGGACAACCAAAGAGCCCTAACATGTTCTGATATTTTTTAAGAGTGTGTGTGCTCTCTATAAAAGAAAATATAACTAATAAAACAAATATGATTAATAATAATGGTATAAATATTAAATGATACAGATTTTCTCTGACCCTGTGTGCAAGGTGACATCATCGAAAATCAAAAGGCTTCACTTGCTGCTAGAAAAAAACAGAGTTATACAGTGTTCAGCCTTAAAAATCCAGCATCTGGAACTGATCTCTTCCATTTTCATCATGAACATCGAAAATGTTCCGGTTTATTATTTGGAGCTTTAAGAAATTGGGACTTTTTTTTAATAAACGCCATGGACTTTAAAGTGGTAAAGAGCATCTGACCAGAATATACTGTATAGACAGACACACACACGTGCACTTTAACAGCCAGAGTGTCATCTGTTTCCCAAACAGCTTCTGGAGCTAGTGTCAAGCACTCAGAGGTCAGGAGCTCATTACTCATGAGTCAGTGGTGTTCAATGAGCCGGGGCCTCCAGGGCACCGCCCCACGTGTGTCTGCTCTGGCCCCTGAGCTCTGATAGACGAGGCCGTGGACAACGAGGCACGCTTTGCGAAGGTTTTCAGTGAAAAATCCCCGACCGAGTGGCGCATCCACCACCTGTGCTGCTCTTTTCACTGCCAGAGAAACACAACAGAGAGGCTGGAGTGTGTGAAATGGTTGACATACTGTGCCAGCTGTGAACATTGTAAACTTCCTGTTCCTGTGTCGTCATCCAAAGTCTTCATACCATTAATATCCATAGAGCTTTGAGACAGACTCTGTAGGTTCATGGAAATGCCACACGGGTGGAGAAAAAGAAATGAGACACTGCGTGCTCGTGTGTTTTCATAACCAGGGATTGGTTCTAATAAAGTCTGCAGAACCTGAATGATGTATGAACTTAAAGTGTAGCTTAATTTCTCCCTCGATTGCCTCAAATACGCTGCAGCCAGAGGAAAATTATATGTAAATGACAATTTTCTGTTCTGTTAGACTAAATTAAATTCCTAAAAATAGGTCGTAAATAGAACAAAGCAGGAAGAAGCATAAGCCTTCAAAAACAAACAAAATACAAGGAAAAAACGAAAGACGGTAGATGAAAAGCTTTCCAATGGAAAAAAAAAAAACAGGAAGGAGGCACATGAAGAAGCATGACATCTGCCCCCTAAACAAACAAAAAATTTAGGCAACAAGAAGAAACATTTCTAAAATAATAATAATAATAATAATAATAATAATAATAATAATAGTAATAATAATAATAATAATAATAATGATAATAGTAATAATAATAATAATAATAATAATAATAGTAATAATAATAATAATAATAATAATAACAATAATAATAATAGTAATAATAATAATAATAATAATAATAATGATGATAGTAGTAGTAATAATAATAATTAAATATAAAGAAAAATAAGTCAGATGAAGAAGTGTAGAAATTTCCAGCAAAAAAAGAAAATGCAAAATAAAAATGAACGGAAAATAGCAAAACAAACAAGAGAAAGAAGAAAGCGGTCAAATAAAAGTGTGCCCCTCCCAAAAAGAGAAAGAAAATCTAAAAAAGAGAAAGGAGTCGGATGAAAAAGGATAAGCTTTCCCAAAAAAAAAGAAAGAAAGTACAAGAGAAAAATGAAATGAAATGAATGGACATAGAAGTGTAGGCTTTGCAAAAAAAAATGGAAAAAAGAAGAAGAAAAAGGAAAGCAGTCAAATAAAGAAACCTCAGCTTCTTTTTAATGAAAAAAAAATGTAAAAAGAAGAAGAAGAAGAAGAAGTAGTTCCATTTATATACTGCCTTTCTGATGCTCGTTTGCCATAAATAAATAAATAAAGAAAGAAAGAAAGAAAGAAAGAAAGAAAGAAATTTCTGTACTTGAACTGATTCACCGGATTTCTTTTATTTCGTCAGTCTTTTCTGCACTTTAACATCCTCACCCAGCAATACTGCAGCTGAATAAAAGTAAGTAATGTATGCATTATGTAAGAATCTATACATTATTTATGAGCAGCTTATCTCTACTTCTCACACACTGTGTCTGCAGATTTGCACTGCAGTGTGATTATTCACTTCTGAGTAAACCAGCTACAGAAATATGACGAGCTACACTTTCCAACCTGCTGCGTTCTGCCGTGGTCCTATAATCGATGATTAAGCGCAAAATACAAAAACGATTTTTACCTTGTTGTGATGTTGCCACGTCCGACGCGACCGAACGCTTGTCTTTACTGGATGTGTTGTGTGTTACTCTGACAGACTGCTGTGCCTGTTTCACTACAAAACCGAAAGAGTCTGGGAAGCGAGAGAACTGCAGCTTCTTTCGCACTAAAAACATAAATCACTTCACACGATAAACAGAGTTTGTCCTTTATAAGCGCAGAGGCAGATGGAATATTGGGGGCGGGGCCAGGGTCATAATTAATGCCTGAATTTGCAAACGGTTTGAACTCCTGGAAGGTGAGCGCTATACACACATAGTTTATGATTGTAAAACAACTTCTAGGACTCAAGGGCATTTCTAGTGCTCAAGCTCAAGTTCAAGTTAACATAATACACAAGTCAAGACAGATAGACAGATAGATAGATAGATAGATAGATAGATAGACAGTTTCATATAACATGCAACGTGTATTAGCAATTAACACAGTGCAAAGAGACATCAGTAATAAAGTGCTGAATTCCAAGGAGCAGAAGGACAACATCAGAATAGCAATAACAAAAGTGCAAAACTACAACAAGGTGCTGAGTAGCAGCAGCAGTTGTTCATTCATTCTGAGAAACTAGGGGTGCATCCTGCTGGGTAGAGAACGTTATGGTTGGCGTAGGTATAGAGCTGGACTAGGGTTATGGTTTAGCTAGGGTAAGGATTAGGTTAAAGTTTGCACACAGTTAGACTTTTCCTAGGGTTAAGATAGGGCTATGGTTAGGATGGGTCTATGTTACGTACGGGTTTGTGTTACGTTTGGGCTAGGGCTAGGGTTAAGCTAGCATTAGAGTTGGAGAAGAGGTAGGGTTTGCTTAGTGCTAAGTTCAGGCTAGGATTTGGGTTGAACTAGCGTTAGGGTCAGTCTGATGTTAGATTAGGGCTAGGGTTAGGATTATGATAGGTTTATGGTTGAGCTGGGTAAAGTGTGGCTGGGGTTAGGATTGGGCTCGGGTCTGGAGGCTAGGGGTCTGGAGGCTAGAGGTTAGGGGTCTGTCCAGGGTTACAGTCTGGTTTTAGGGTTTGGTGAGGGTTATGGTTCGGCTAGGGTTAGGGTTAGGCTGCATTTTGGGCGGAGCTAGGGTGGAAGTTTGGCTAGGGTTAAAATTCAACAAGATTCTGTTTTGACTCTTATTTTACATCCTCTTGACATCAGTATTGATAAAAGCAGTCTCTATGACGGATGTCTGTTCAATGCCTTCATTAATGTCTGTCAGTCTATCAGTTTTAATGAACAGCATAAGCAGGTGCAGCCTGATGAACCCTGCTCTTAAGCAAAGTGTTGCATACTGTAATGTTTTCCTGCTGGTACACACCTGCATCATCTCATCGTCTGCATGGTGTCTGAGTGGTGAGTTCAGTCAGGTGACCTACAGCAGAAAAACACCGAGCTGTACGAGTGGAACATGACAAAACTCGGCTGGAGTTACACATCCACACGGCACGAGTTACAAGTTACACAGCCACACTCACGAGTTACACTCCACACTGCACGAGTTACAAGTTACACAGCCACACTACACGAGTTACACATCCACACTACACGAGTTACACATCCACACTACACGAGTTACACATCCACACTACACAAGTTACACAGCCACACTACACGAGTTACACAGCCACACTACACGAGTTACACAGCCACACTCACGAGTTACACATCCACACTACACGAGTTACACAGCCACACTCACGAGTTACACATCCACACTACACGAGTTACACATCCACACTACACGAGTTACACATCCACACTACACGAGTTACACATCCACACTGCACGAGTTACACATCCACACTGCACGAGTTACACATCCACACTGCACGAGTTACACATCCACACTACACGAGTTACACATCCACACGGCACGAGTTACACATCCACACTGCACGACTTACACATCCACACTGCATGAGTTACACAGCCACACTCACGAGTTACACATCCACACTGCATGAGTTACACATCCACACTACACGAGTTACACATCCACACTGCACGAGTTACACATCCACACTACACGAGTTACACATCCACACTGCACGACTTACAAGTTACACATCCACACTGCACAACTTACAAGTTACACATCCACACTGCACGAGTTACAAGTTACACGAGTTACACTCCACACTGCACGAGTTACACTCCACACTGCACGAGTTACAAGTTACACAGCCACACTCACGAGTTACACTCCACACTCACGAGTTACACAGCCACACTGCACGAGTTACACATCCACACTACACAAGTTACACAGCCACACTACACGAGTTACACATCCACACTACACGAGTTACACAGCCACACTCACGAGTTACACATCCACACTACACGAGTTACAC
>CM074992.1:17465883-17484051 GCA_037576825.1 Pangasius krempfi
CCTCTTAAAATAAAGCTGAAAGTCGACACTTCCATCACATCTTGATTGTTTTATTTCAAATCCATTGTGGTGGTGTATAAAGGCAACATCACAAATACTCTGTCATTGTCCAAATACTTCTGGACCTGACTGTATATAGGGAGGCTGGTGAGGGAAGGACTGATTAACGTTTGTAAAAACAGGAACTAACTTGTACTAACAGGAATGTAACTTATATATAAAGTATGATATGTTGTTCTTTAATAAATATTAAATTGTATTTGTTGCCAAATCACTGTAGTATTAGAGAAAGAAAACACTTTGTGACATGCAGTTACAGGAAAATGGATTTTTGTAGTTTTTTTTGTAAAGACTTTTGTAACTGAGGCCACAGACAGTCTCTCAGCTGTTGTGTGTGAAACACCATTAAAATGATTTAAAACCAAGTTTACAAACACACACACACTCACACACACACACACACACACACACACACACACACTGCATGATGTCTGACATTTTACTGAAACGTTATGTTATAAACATGTTCACCATGCTGGGTCTGTTTCCAAGCCTTTTGCTCTACCTTTATTTTTACTCTTATTCCAAATCTTTTTTTTTTTAAAAAGTTCTTTTTAGTGAATTTGTTTGGATGAAAAGCAAGAAAAGAAAATGGGGGAATAAAAGAAGGTTGAAAAAAGAAAGAATATCAGAAATATCAACTGATTGAAGAAAGAAAGAAAGAAAGAAAGAAAGAAAGAACATAACAATATAACATAACATATAAAGCAAAAGAAAAGAAAAGAAAAGAAAAGAAAAGGCAATAACAGAATAGAATAAAAATAGAAGCCAAAGGAGGGAAAACTGAGAAAGAAAGAAAGACAGAAAGAAAGAAAGAACATGATAACATACAAACAAAGCAAAAGAAAAGAAAAGAAAAGAAAAGAAAAGAAAAGTAAAGAAAAGGCAATAACAGAATAGAATAAAAATAGAAGCCAAAGGAGGGAAAACTGAGAAAGACAGAAAGAAAGAAAGAAAGAAAGAAAGAAAGAAAGAACATGATAACATACAAACAAAGCAAAAGAAAAGAAAAGAAAAGAGAAGGAGTGGGAGTAAAAGAAAGCCAAATAGGGTGGAAAAATCCAGAAAGAGAAGATTAATATCCAGAGAAAAAGACATAGAATAAAGAAAGAAAAGACAAATGAAAAGAAAGTAACATGTTAGAAACAGAGAAAAGAACTGAACCTGAATGTGGAATGTTTATTGCTGACTTCCTGCAGAAATCTCACCTGCTTCATGATCCTGTGTTTATGGAAACATTCGCTGATTGGAGTTCATTAGATTTCAAAATTTGAGATTTAAAAAAAATAACTTTTTCTATAAACTTTGCTGAACCACAAAACCCTTCACTCCCCCCACCTCCTCAACACCACTCCACTCCTCTTAACACAGTGTTTATTGTGAGTTACTGTAATACTGTATGACAGTGTGTGTGTGTGTGTGTGTGTGTGTGTGTGTGTGTGATGTGGTTAGAAATAACTGTCCACTTAAATACAATGCATGGACACACTTTAAAATCTACCAGGTAGCATGATTAATAAAATAAATAAAATAAAGCGCAACACTTCCTATGAAGGCTAGACATTCAGAATATGTTATAATGCATTCATAAGGCAATATACAGGTACATATTGTTATCATTATTTATGAAAATGGTTATAATGCATTAACAAATTGTTATGAGAATGCATTAAAAGTAGTGTTTATGTACAACACTACATAATGCCTTTTTAAATAAATAATAATAACGATGTCTTACGAATACATTATAACATGTTGCATACAGTCATTATACAGTACTTATGACTTTTATAAAAAGTGTTTTCAAATAAACTATATGTTCATTTGGAAATACGTGTAGGAGTAAAAATGTGAGCTCTAAACCCGAGCGGGCCGTTCGATGTGGTTACATTAGTGAATAATGTAAAGGCAGATCTCCTGCAGTAAAACATGTTGGGTGTATTTTATGCCCTGTGCTGTAAAATCACACACTCGGTGAAGAATCATTACAGCTGCAGCGCTGCACATCACGCCGGCTAATTAGGCAAATGATGGATAAAATCACTCAGCAGAATGAGTCAAGTGAAAAATCCAATTAAATCAAATCAGCACTAAAATTATGTCCTCCTCCACACAGCGCTCACTCGCTTTCTTACAGCTGTTCCATGGAGCAGGTTTTCACACACACAAGACAAATGTGGAAAAGAAACAGTCTACAGAATTAGCACATTCAGACTAGCAATGATTCTTTTCCTTTCCAGAAAGTTTAAACATGTCAGGGATTCAAGATCTGAACATCAGTTGATTTAATGAACATTATTATTTTCCAACACTATGACTAATAACTAACCTCTATCTAACTACCTCTACACAACTAACCTCTACACAACTAATCTCTATCTAACTAACCTCTACACAACTAACCTCTACATAACTAATCTCAATCTAACTAACCTCTACATAACTAATCTCTATCTAACTAACCTCTACACAACTAACCTCTACACAACTAATCTCAATCTAACTAACCTCTACATAACTAACCTCAATCTAACTAACCTCTACATAACTAACCTCAATCTAACTAACCTCTACATAACTAATCTCTATCTAACTCACCTCTACATAACTAACCTCAATCTAACTAACCTCTACATAACTAATCTCTATCTAACTCACCTCAATCTAACTAACCTCTACATAACTAATCTCAATCTAACTAACCTCTACATAACTAATCTCTATCTAACTAACCTCTACATAACTAGCCTCTATCTAACTAACCTCTACATAACTAGCCTCTAACTAACCTCTACATAACTAGCCTATATCTAACTAACTTCTACACAACTAACCTCTACACAACTAACCTCAATCTAACTAACCTCTACATAACTAATCTCAATCTAACTAACCTCTACATAACTAGCCTCTATCTAAGTAACCTCTACATAACTAATCTCTATCTAACTAACCGCTACATAACTAGCCTATATCTAACTAACCTCTATCTAACTAAGCTCTATATAACTAACTTCTATCTAACTAACCTCTATCTAACTAAGCTCTACATAACTAAGCTCTACATAACTAACCTCTATCTAACTAAGCTCTACATAACTAACCTCTACATAACTAACCTCTATCTAACTAAGCTCTATATCTAACTTCTATCCAATTAAGCTCTACATAACTAACCTCAATCTAAGTAACCTCTACCCAACTAACCTCTATCTAATTAACCGCTATCTAACTAGTCTCTACATAACTAACCTCAATCTAAGTAACCGCTATCTAACTAGTCTCTACATAACTAACCTCTGAGTCTGTAACTTTCTAATCTTAACAAACTGTAAACAGACAACATTGTTCTTTTTTGTTCATCCTGATATCAGAGGTGTCAGGTTCATGGATTTCCCTCAGCAACTAAGGCTCCTCAGGCTCTTTAATGGTTCTTTTGGTTGTTTGGTGGTTTCGACATCTGCCAAAGAGAAATGCTCAGTTTTATGGCGGAAATTATGAAATGCTGAGGGAAATTTTAAATATGGACACTTAAAATGGTTTGTTGTTTTTTTTATCAGAAGCTGTCGAAGTGTAGAAACCGTAGAAAAAGTAACAGTAAGTAACAGTGGCAGCAGACTAATTACTGTAGAGACGAGTATTTGGACTTTATTAGCATAAAACACCTTCAGAGTGACTGCCAGTCGAGCTGCTGGTGCTTCATTAATATTCATGTGAGACTCGGTACGCTCGTTGTTTCGTGCTGTCGTTTGTACCTGTTTGTGTTTTTGCTGACGATTAGTGGAACGTGTAATTAGCTTGCTTTGTTATTACTCTCCTCCTGTCATTTATATTTCTCTATTCTCTTGTGTGCATTGGAGCAAAGCTGCAGTACCAGGCGCAGCTTACACAGGCGTGTCTTTATCTGAGAAAGCACGGCTCTCCTGATGAAAAAAGTGAAATAAAACGCAAATCTAGTGAAAAAAACAGAACTTACTATACGGGTATTATAACAGTTATGGAGGTCAGGGCAGGTCCCGTTCCTCCCAAAATCTAAAAACAAGCAGCGTGGGTGACGTGTCAATGCCACGTTCCATAAACAAGACCAAAAAACTGCTTATTTTACACACCTCGCAGCAGGTCCTACGCTTTTTACAGCTCTGTTGTGTTTTTAAATCAAACATTCCCGACCTCCAGCCGGCTAACATCAAACCCACGTTTCCACTCAGCCCTCTCTGTCCTGCTGTCATTTCCTGTTTTGACAGGAAATAGTACCTCCTTTAAAAGATTTTTTTTTTTTTAAAACAACCCTGATTTAACAAGTTTTTACATCTGTGTCCCATCCATATCAATTACATGGATGAGTGCAAAAGTTAAGAGACCCTCTTGGGTTTTAATGGCAAAAAAACTATTTATCTACTAATAAGAAAAAGAAGAAGAAGAAGCAGAAGAATAGTAATAATAAATAAAACCGCATTTCAAAACATGAGGCAAAAATAGACATTATTAAAGAAAAAGAAACCAAAAATTTTAAAGAAAAAAAAAAAGTTACACATTCAAGAGCTTACAATGCATTTATGGATAGAAAAGGTGGACATACATGTTATTATAAAAGGGGATGAAAACTTTGGTGATGATGTCATTCATATGGACGCCCATACATTTTAAATGGATAAAAAGGAAATTCACCACTATTTATGTTAATAATAATTCAAATTAATCACTGGATTAATTGTTTAAAAAATGGCTTCCACACTTATTGTGGCAGCCCATAAAATAGCACTTGATCCAGCACAAATAATTTTGCTCTTTTTTTTTTTTATACTGATAGTTAATTGAGTGCACCACTTTGATGTGCTTTCTTGGAAGTGGTAGCTCAGTGGTTAAGATGTTGGCCTCCTGATCAGAAGGTTGAGAGTTCAAATTCCAGCACCGCCAAGCTGCCGTTGCTGGGCCCTTGAGCAAGGCCCTTAACCCTCAACTCCTCAGTTGTATAAAATGAGATAATTGTAAGTCGCTCTGGATAAGGGCGTCTGCCAAATGCCATAAATGTAAAGGTAAATCTCTTGGAAAGAAAAGCAGAATGACGTACGGTTTGAAGGATAAGCTGACCGAGCACTCACCTGCTACGCTACAGTTTACTCAAACCTACATCACGCGATGAAAAAGGCATTCAGTTGCATTAATATGCCTCTGTTTTACTCAGACTCCACCCTACATGTGTAAATCTCGTGTTATTTCAGAATAACGCTTGAGTCCTCACTTAAATCCTCACTAAGCATGCTTTACTCAACTCTGAATGCATTCCAGTTTATCCAAAAACCTGTAAAATGGCCGACGTTACCAACATTGCTGGCTCACCGATACTGACAACAGATCATTGTTAAATGGTAGAGTGAGCATCACATCTCACTATTGAAGTATCTCTCTCTCTTCCACATCTTTACAATGTTTTATAGGGGGGAACTCAGCCATAGATACACAAAAAAAAACAGAAAAGGTCAGAGGATGGACACGTACAATACCATGACCAAATGTGGCACTGACCCTTAGCTCACCCTTGGTAATGAACTCATAATGCTATTAGAGCTCTTTGTTGGTGGCGTCTGAGTTTAAAGCGCCGTAATGAAGCAGTGTGCTCGGTCACAAGCCATAACCCAGTGGTAAAGACTTCAGGAATGTGTGTACAGCATAGAGAGCCGACTCTTTTGTGCTTCACCACATAAATTGTATTGACGTGGCTTTGTGGGCTCATTACCTCATGGACAGAATGTGAGTTTATAGTGGAGCGGAGCTCATTTCCTCTGCCTGATGGGGAGGTGAATGTGTGTGTGTGTGTGTGTGTGTGTGTGTGTGTGTGTGTGTCACTGATATGTGTTTCCTGTGCACAGTGTGTGAGAGCTAAAACCACATGTTCGGGGTTATTTAGAGAATCACTGTAGAGATCTGTTGAAAGTCAAAACTCATGACTCTTCACGTCTTTGCACAAACTACAGCTCTGTTGAATCCTGGATCGTGATTGGTCAGAAGGTGTTGATTAATTTTCTATAACAGCAGCTCTAAGCTACTTACAGGCTTATATTAATGCACTTGCTCTAATACGTTATCGTTTCGATAGCAACAGCTCATTCACTGGGACTTGTACGGTGGACTCTCCACATATCCGATTGTAATCGTTGGCATGGTGAAGTTTTCCATAAGGAGACGTTTATTTAACATTTATGGAAGGAGTCTCCAGTGTCAGCGTTTTGTAACAGTCAGAGGTAAAGCTGTAACTTTACGATTTCTATCCAGGAAATTCTTCAGGGCAGATAAATTAAAAATGCTGTATATAAGTTGAAGATCTGCATTATTGCTGCTATAAAATGGATCGAAATTGATTAAAATAAATACAATTTAAATGGTTTAAGAAAAGCACACGGATATGTCATCAAAGATATTTTAAAGCTATATTAATGTATTCATTATTTTAATAAAGATCAAATATTAACCTTCATCATAAAGATACATATGACAGTCCTGATCAGTTGAATCAAAATGAAATAGTCTTCTCTCTTCTCTCTACATAAAAAAGCATTAATGTCTTTTCACTAGTTTTGACATAAGCTTTGCATATAACCTCTAGCATTGAGGTGTACAAGATTCTTATGTATGTGTTATGAAGCCCAATGTAGGCTATCTTCAAATAAAATGTTACCATCCTATAAAATGCATACACCAATGATTCAGAGAAAAACTGTCCATCTACACCAACCAGTTGAAAATCCAGGGTTTTTTCTACATTTTCACCAAACATCAACATTTTATGCCTCAGTCTGGACTGACAGCAGATCTAAAGGTACAGCGACGCGCAGGCTGCAGTGCATTGGAGAGATAAGAAACTTCAAGAAAGTTAAAGTCTGATAATCTGGCAGCACAAAATGGCAATAAAATGATAGTGAGCCATGTGACTACATCAAACAGGAGCTCACATAAACAGTTTTGTGTTTGCAGAAAAAACTCGGAGCTGATGGAGGATCTACGACTGAATTTTTATCCTGACGTTCCCACACAGCAGTCTTCAGCTGCTCAGCTTTACGGCTCCGGTAGCTGGAATGGAGCGAGTCTGATGGGGGCTGTAAAGCCGGGCTGAGTTTAAGTGCTTCTGCTTTGACCAGGCATGTGGGGCCTCTTAGGGTTTAAACTAGCACGTAAAAGCATCGTGGCAGCGTAATAAAACACACTATTGAGCATCGTTCTTAGTACGGTAAGTACAGCAGTCCGGACTTTATTGTTTAAGACAGCACAGGCGCGGAGGAGTAGAGTAGGTATAAATACAGCAGCTCAAGGACAAGAAAGGTGGGAAGACTTAAAGGAATAGCAGCGTTTGGCAAACTAAATTTCCAGCCACTGTGTCTGTAGCGTACATGTGATTACCTGTTCACTTCAAACTCATTTGGAAGTCCAACTGCAGCTCAGTGATTTTCTTTTCAAATGTGTTTTTAAATGAAGCTCTAAGGCTGTAATTGCTTTATTCAGAGATAAGATACCTTTTTAAAAGGAAGAATTTGTGGTTATGTGGTAATGTCTCAGTGTAGTGGTGTGGCTCTGATGGCTCACGGATACATCAAAACATTCAGGAAAGTGTAAAGTAATCACTCCTTAAGCTCTGATGAAGTTAATTATAAAAGAGTACGAGCAAACACATCCATTGCCGTCGTTATTCACGCAGCCCTAGTAGTGTTTCTGAACATCGTAAGTTTCATGTTTCGTCGAGTGTTTAAGTTAATAAATCACTGATCATGCAGTTATAGGAAACTAATCAACAGCTGGGTGGTGTGATGAAGCGGAGATACTGTTAGCACACCAAATGTTGATTATTTTCCCACAACAGCACATCCCTCGGTGCTTTATTCCTCTTAAACCACAGAAATTTGCCAACGATTACAATTATTTTTTAACCAAAGCATGACACATCATACATTTTATCAGTATATTTAATTACATTTAATGTTGAAGAACATCCACAGAACAAGCTAGTTCCTGTTTTCACTTATGTCATAGCAGCTGTAAACAATCATTCCCTCACCAGCTTCAATTTTTGTTCTCTTTAATACAAAAAAAAAACAACGCAGCTTGTCATGTCACCAAGAAACCACATCTTCCTCTGTCCTGGAGATGTCAGAAAACGTTTACCTCTGACTGTTACAAAGCGCTGACACTGGAGACTCCTTCCAGAAATGTTACATAAACATCTCCTTAGAAGGAGAAAACTTCACCATATAAACGATTACACACCTTTTTTAATCCGAACAAGACGTTCCTATAGCAACAATAAAATAACAGATCGAGTGCATTAATATAAACCTGTGATAAATTACTCAACACCTTCTGACCAATCGGAATCCAGATTTCAACAGCGCTGTGGTGTAATTTGATTTCCATAACATTCATGCTGCACATTTAGCGATAGAGAGAGAGAAGAAAAGTGTACATGTGTAGCCCAGGACTGCACTCCTGTTATTTATTATCTATTAATCAATTATCCATTGAGAGGCCATGACTAATTATTTGAAATTTATCGACTGTAATGTGAAGTAACTATGATTATTAGATTTAAGATGTAATGTTAGTGACATCTACGAGAGCCAAGTCAGATTTTTATTTTATTTTATTTTAGGTTATTTCGAGGTGAAGGACAGCTGGTTGATGGAGGTGTTGACTCAGTGACAGAGCTGAATTAAAGCTCGTGAAACCCCAGCATTGATCTGCTTCACGGCTCACTTATCCTGTCATTCAGTGTTTTCCAGCGCAGCTCGCTCGGCTTATCTGTCCCATACCTCCACTGATTCAATCCCCCCGTCCGTCTCTTCCATCGCTCCTCAGCTCTCCTCCCCCCCGAGGCACCGGCAGCCTCACTCACACTCCCATTCCCCCAACTAAATGACAGGCTCTGATGGTAGCAATTACAGACCTCTCTATCTCCCACCTCACTCCTCTTTTTATCCCTCCCAACCGTCTCTCACTTCTTTTTTGTTAGTTTTGTCACTTCTTCTTTTTTTCCCCTCTGACCGCACAACTTCTCCGTTTCTTCCCTTCAGGTCCTTTCATTCTCGTGTCCCTCGGTGTTTTCTTTGTGGTTTCCTCCTCCCTCTTCCATTTCCCGGAGTCTTATTGAACGGAATGAAAAGAGATACATCTTCCAAAGGCGATGTGATGAATCTAAAATGATGAATTTTCCGCAAATCCACTCCAGGCAGATATTAAAAGGAATCTGACGCCTTCTCACCACCACTGTCACTTTTTCCAATTCCTAACGTAATGACACCATGCTTCATTTTTTAGCAACAGTTCCTGTGAATTTTACGTGACTCCTATCTCTATAATGCATTATAAATGCATTATAATGTACAGCGCCTTATATAGAACAGACAATAACTTATAATGTCTGACAGATAACTGTATGAATAACCATAAACTGTAATAGTGACATTTATCTCACCTTCTTCTCGGGACAAAGTATATCAGTTCAGAACGTCAAGCTACATAAAGCATTATAATAACTGTTCCTAAGAGCACTGTAGATACAAATATTAGAATGGGACTATAATATTCTGCATGTTATAATGCATGACCACCTGTATGAATCTTATATTCATGATGCATTATAAATGCCTGTTTAACATGTTATACATAATAGCTTATAGTATCCAACGTTAGACTGTATGAATGTTTATAACTAGTTATAGTTACATTCACACACACGCGAGTACTTTCATAATGTATCAGGTGACATACCGCATTATAATCTTTTCCTAACAACACTGTGACACTGATGTTGTAATGCACTATAACACAGACTCTAAGTATTGTATCTGTATTATAAGTTATAATGTATTATTAAACATGTCCTTGTCTACGAATCCTTAATCCATAATGAGTAATGAAATAATGAATAATGTGTTACTGTATGTAGAATACTTAATTCCTTATAATATTAACATAAACCATGTTTATGCTAGTGGTTATAAGTAGTTAAAGACACATCCATTATACTTTATAACACATGAGTATATGACTTACACAGCCTGACATTATAACGCATTATAACGCATCAGTTCATAACAGCATTCCTCATATAGACCATGTCTGGCATAAGTCTGTATAAATATCCATAAATACTAACGGGAACATCGACAATGTTCTTTCGAACAGGTATTATAATGCGTCATATAGTCTGGTCATAATGTAATAAAGCTTTATAATGGTTTATGACTGTAAATATCCAACAAATCTACTTATAAGCAATTATACAGGCATTATAAGGCATTACGAATGATACAGCATTATGCATATATGTTATGAATACATTTATTAGTCAATAGTGAAGATTTAAATGATCATAGTTCATCATAGGATGAAAGTCAAATTTGTGTTCAAAAATTTAGCGTAGTACAGGAACTATTTGACAGGAAGGATTTATAAGAAGTGTTACTGTTTTTAATTTAAACACACCATGCAGGTATATGGCACATAATAAAAATACCGCACATTGTACATAATATCTGCTCTCTGCACATCCACAGCCCTGAAGCGGAGCTTCTCTGATGACGGTACAGCCGGCTGATCAGTCGCTCCATTACACAGCCCACTTCCTCCACGTGTCTCCACTCCACAGCCTCATCAGTCATCTCGGATTAGAGAGCCACCGCTACTCAGGAGTGATGAATGCAAATTCGGGCGCTGATCTCAGCCCCAGCTGCAGCAGAGCTTCCGCTCTTTCCACTCCCATCCTCCGCAAGAATCAAAGGTTACTCTTATTAGCTTGGGTTTGTGAGAAATATCGCTAGCATGGTGGCCTTTAGCGTAAAAGCCAGGACTTTTAAGAAGCAGTGTGAGGTAGCTGAAAGGTGAGGAATAGTTAGCTAATACACTGGTTTTTTGCACAGTATATAGAGGTCTTGCTCAGAGAAGCCATGAGTTTTGTCTTCGCAAGCAGATTTCGTGCTTCAGCGTGCACTCAGATGGGCTGATTTGCATCTGTCCCGACTGCTGCTTGATTGTTCACCAGTGTACTCCAGCTCGCAGGTGGAAATCATTTATTTAGGATTCATTAATTCAGTCCGGATACCTGCGAAAGTGGTGCATGTCTGCCATCTTGATAAATGAATATATGAGCAATAAGCTGAGTAAACAATTCCGGCAAATGCGTAAAGCCTTCTTTATTCATCTAGGTTAACGCTATTGTACGTCATGAACGTATATACATTTACAGCACAGTGCTGATGAATCCTGGATTCTGATTGGTCGGAAGGCGTTGATTGATTTTCTAGAACAGCAGCTCTGATAGTAGCGCAGCTGCAGATCACAGGTTAATATTAATGCGCTCGTTCTGATACGTTATCGTTTCTATAGCAACGGTTCGTTCGCGGGGACTTGTGGTTACAGCTTGTTATGCTGAATTTACCCTACCCTAAATTTTGTTTTTGGAATAAACACAACCTCGATTTCTCTTTGATAACAGAATTATTTTTTTTTCCGGGTTTCATTTCTAAAAGTTTGTTTCCGTTTTCTTTGTTTTTCTGACATGGCCTCTGAAAACCTGTCAGCAAAAACATGTAGAAAATGTATTTTACATTTTACCATTATACACATTTTTGCTACATATGACTGATTTTGAGTTACAAATATATTTTTCACGTTTTCTAAAATGTATCTTTTATATAATTTATCTGTGGATTGAATTATTTCCAAGCATTCAGTCAGAGTTTAATGGATCTCAGTGACGGACGATAGATGGATAGATGGATAGATGGATGGATGGATGTTTCATAGACAACTGTGGCAGATGTGCATTGTCAAGACGCTTTCATCCTCCATCCGTCATTCAGGTTGCCGTGACAACCGGCATCCCCTCACTCTGATGGGCTGATCTGTGATGGACAGGGTGCGACCCCTCGGGTCATGACATCATCAGTAATGCAAAGAGCCAGTGAGAATTACTCGGTCTAAACTCAGGCGGCTTCCAGAGCTGCCTTTTTTCTGTCATGTATATTTTAAAACCATTTAAAATATAACGCTGGTGTGACGAAGCGGAGTTACTGATACCATCCTGAACAAACAGCTACAAACAGTCGATCCCTCGCCAGCCTCTCGTTTTAATAATAAAACAAAATACCACGTCATGTTTCAGAGAAGCCCTGCTCGTGTAAACTCCTTCTTCCAACAGCATTGATAACCTGCACTACTGTCAAAGCTGCTGCTATAGAAAACTAATCAACACCTTCTGACCAATCACAATCCATAATTCACCAGCACTCTGGTATAATACCTAAAAAAAACGAATAAACATGGTCTAGGAGCATCTTTACACCTTTAGCCTCATTAAAAGAGTCAGGAGTTATGAATATGTATGAGCATGCAAATTTGGAAACGCCCCCACGTCTCCTCTATGTGCTTAACAGCCTGGGAGTGACCACTAACTTAGCCATCTTATTGATAACAGCTAGCTAGCTGCTAGTAAATTAGCTTGCATTAGTCTCAATTTACACTGTCGTCTATTTAACAGCAATCAAGCCAGTCGAAATGTATTGTTGCCATAACAACCACAATTTCATTCATTAATAGCATTGCACAGTGCAGAGTTTCTGCACCTAAAAGCTTCTGAGTACTTCTTCCTCCTCCGATCAGGGATACGATTGGTCCAAAGCTTATTTAATGACATCATTACCTGATGTCATTTGTAGCCCCGCCTCTGAATTAATTTTCTATAGACGTGAATTTAGCGCTTTGGGAACAAATTTGACTCAAATCTTTCACGTCAGAAGCTCTCAGATCCTCTCTCGATCTTCCAGATACTTGGCCAGAAGAAAAGGTTGTTGGTCTTCTAGCACATTCTCACTTCAGCTTCATTTTTTTTTTCCCCTCAGCACGTACAAAGAGCCTGCACTCAAGTCAGAAGGTCAACGCTTGGTGAAAACACAGCACGCTCAGGGACAACCTGAGACAACCTTGAGACAGAGCCCTTGTTGAAGTTGTTTGGCGTGGTGTGCACCTCCTCATAAACCACGGTCACGTTGTGTGATCACGTAGCTGAGACAGCAGAGACACGGACATGTTTAAATTCTCATCACGTGGACCAGTACATCATCAGCACCTTCCCAGATTATAAAAACCTCCAACATCAGCATGCTCATAAACAGTGCTATAAGCATTTCTATTTAAATTCAAGTTTTTCATTAAGTTAATTTTGTTGTAAAATTAGTTGTAATCTTTGGACAAAATCTTTTAGACATAATAGTTTTAGTCATATGTTAGTCATTTGGTCATTATTATTATTATTATTATTATTATTATTATTATTATTATTGGGTTTAATCTAGAATTATTTGACGAAATGCTACAGCAATTTTAAATCACTCAAACAGTTTCATTCGATAAAAACAAAAGACTTGAGCTAGTTTTCTCACATTTCGTAGGTACGAAGGTCAGAGAAGACACGAGAAAAGATCTACGAGTGCACAGAGCACAGAGAGTCTTAATTAACTTCTTTATTAAATCAGCTTTGCAAAGTGAGGAGCAAAAGGAGTTTGTCCATTCGACTAGTTATGACAATTTCGTTAAATATTTATTCTCTGAAGAATATGTTTTATATTTTTTTTTACATGTTTTACATTACCTCATGTAGAAGCAGTGACGTTTTTCCGAACCTTTGGGGGCGCTACGCGACGTCCTACTTCCATACTTTCAGGGTGCAGACCACAATTGGGCGCTCTGAGCACACCTGAACCATGGTAACAAGCATGTTTTCATCGTCCCTATTTGCCAAAAGATATGATTACTATGTATATGCAGTTTAATATTACATCCTGCATTCTGATTGCGCCCCCTGGTGGCTAGGAGGCCCTTTACGACCGCTTACACTACTCTTATAGCTAGAAACGGCCCTGGATAAATGGCTAAATGTATCGTTTTGTTTATATAGCACAATCCATATATGTTTTAACAACTATCCTGCGTTCTTACGGGGCCCCCTGGTGGCTCGGGGGACCTAAGCACTATTCAAGAAATCAGGATTTACTAACATACTATCTGTGAACAGTTCAAATCGGAGAAAGAACAGATTGTCTTAAAAAAATGGGGGAATGAAATTTATGATCTTGAGGTGGCATTTATGTTAAAATATGATGTTATGATAATCAGTGTACTCTCTCATCCAACAGGATGTTGATTTCCTTGTTTTTCTTTTTACTGAATGAATAAAAATAAGTATGAAATGAATCATTCATGAATGTAACCACATACACTCCAGTCTTCTGTTTCAAACCTCATAGCACTCTGAGGTGAGGTAAGAGAGGCTTCCCAGGCTCGTGAGCAATTTCTGATTGAATTAAATATTTACTTGAGCACATTCAAGTGTTCTGGCTGTGATTTCTCATTCTACAGGTGAATTTCCACCACATCACCTGCTTCTACTGCTGAGCTGGAAACACCACGGAATAGAAGATTAAAATATTATTAAGTTAACACGTAATTTTCAAAAGGTTGTTGACGGACATTTTTTTCATCATAGTTTTGTCTGTCGGATTTTCCGAAAAAGAACAGTACACGCTCCTCCAGGCATCTTCGTATCTACAAATCGGTTTCCAGTGTTTTCCGGCTCAGAGCGCTCTACAGTGCGATGGTAATAAGAGTGTCTCTGAATGTGCCAGTGTGCCTTCAGGATCACTTAAAATAAATCTCTCTCTCAAGAGAGAGCGAGAGAGAGAGCACGATGACTGAGCATCGAGGGCACTCCAAAAAAAAAAAAAAAAAAAAACGAAGGCCACTCGAACAGCTCTTCATGCAGGTCCTTAGGCGTTTCAGCGCGGCGTCTGAAGCTTCTACCACATACACACCACCGATGCTCTCGTTTCTGCATTTTTTACATTTAAATGCACCGTCATTGCTGTGGAGTCAAGTCCATAATTATCGGCACCCTTCAGGAAAATAAGCAACAATATAAAATAAGAAGCCTTTGAGCTGAAACATATGGAGGATGCGATACAGTTTGAATGTAACACTATTTTTAAGTGCACCACAGCTTGAAATGTATTGGATGTAGCTGTAGTGATGAATAACAAAGCAATTTAAGATGCGTGCAGACATCTTTTTTTTTTTTTTCAAAAGCAGTAATGGAGTTTCTGGAGAGCATATGATTTATTTGCTTGTTTGTTTGTTTGTTTGTTTGCTTTGTTTAATTACCAACTTACTCACTTATTTATAAGGACAACCATTTTCATTCATTTTCAATATTCTTTAGGGGTGCCAATAATTTGTTTTTGAGAGTTATTATTATTATTATTATTATTAATATTATTACATTCCCCTGAGTGAGACACATCACTGTGACGTCAGCCACACTTCCTGCTTGCAAAAAACATAGCAAGAGACTATATTGATTTTTAACAGCAATCCAGAATTTGTTTTATAAAACGTTGCGTTCACATGCGTTTTTACCTCATATTATAGAATCAGACACCTTTCCAAGCCAACAGTAGAGGGTTGCTGTGGTTACAGGCAGTTAGGAGCGATAACTGGTCAGAGGAGGTCCGTCTTTCCGTTCTCATTTCATCTCAGCTAAGTAGCTAACTATCATAGCAGTGAAGCTGGCTTGCTAGCTAAGAATATAACAGGCTTAGCATACCTGTTAGGTAGCATGCATAATTTATATTCCTTTAACGATCCTAAGTAGCTCAACTAAAATCTACGTTAAGAAACTAGCTACGGCCCCCTCCAAAAGTATTGGAACAGCAAGGCTAGTTCTTTTGTTTTTGCTACACACTGAAGACATTTGGGTTTGAGATCAAAAGATGAACATGAGACGACAGATCAGAATTTAATCCAGCTTTCATTTCCTGATATTTACATCTAGACGCGTTAAACGACTTAGAACATGGCACCTTTTGTGCCCGACCACCCAATTTTCAGATGAGCAAAAGTATGGGAACAAAAACTCTTAAAGTAAATTACACTTAATATTTGGTTGCATATCTCTGGCTTGCAGTGACTGCATCAAGCCGGAGACGCACTGACATCACCAAACTGTTGCTTTTGATGCTTTTCCAGGATGTAGTGCAGCTTCTTTCAGGTGTTGTTAGTGAACATGCTCACAAACAACAAGATTGTACGCATCAACAGACGTGTAGGCCTTCGGTTTCTCTCTACTTAGGAGCGCCACTTAGCATCATTCAGCCACTGACAGCATGCCAGAAGAATCTTCTAGAGTTACACCATCTGAAAGTGTTAGTTTAGCTGAACGGCACTCTCGGTCTTTTAGTGGATTACCGTAGTAATAAGCAGAGAACATTTTTGCTAACGTCAGTCTGACTCTGAAATAAAATTCTCGATAGATACTTCAGTCAGATTATAACTGAGTAGCATCAGTTTGCAGCTAATCGGATCTTTTTGCAGCCAGGTTGAGTGCACATCTCTTTTTGTTTACAAACCCCAGAGGGGTCTATAGCACGTTTCTGATTCCCAAAGCTGCTAAAAACCACAAAAAAAACAATGACATGTCCACAGAGAGAAAATACAGCGTTCAAATGTGAATCATGACGTGTAATATTGATTTTATTCTGTTTTACCTTGAATTCATCCTGTGTCAATAATTATGGAATTGACTGCAAATAACAGTATTAGTTATTAAATACTGTATACCAAACCAAATACCTAGCCAATAAATGAATGAAAAAAAAACCCTAAATTAAAAACCCTCTAAATTAGATACATTTTATTTATATGTTTTATTGTTCGTAAAGGTTCCTTTCCATATCAATAATCGTTGATGTTTTATAGTATTAATGAAAACTGTTATTGCTTTTTAAACCAATGATCGAA
This sequence comes from Pangasius krempfi, assembly GCA_037576825.1. Lineage (NCBI taxonomy): Eukaryota > Metazoa > Chordata > Actinopteri > Siluriformes > Pangasiidae > Pangasius > Pangasius krempfi. Next base: position 17,482,780 of record CM074992.1, read on the forward strand.
CATTTCATTCACATGACTTTTAAATTACTTGACGGGTTTTTTGTTTTTTTTTTGGAGATCACGTCTGTAATACACGTGGCAGCATCAGTGATGGTTTAATTGCGTGAGCGGCAGCCGATAGCTTTAACAGTGCGTCAGATCGGACCTTCTATTCAGAAATAAAAAAGGTCTTTCGACTGTGAGTGCACTTAAAGTTCTCTCAGGATGATAAGCATCCTTAGAAATGACGGTGTCTGGGGATGACAGCATGTTTATGTTATAAAGTGGCTGGTGAAGCTTTATCTTGGTTTGGGTAAAGACTCGATGCTTTCACTGTGACATTTTAAAGTGCTCTGTGTGACGGCCTGGGTTTCAATCTGATCGTCTAAACCGTCAAATAAGTCTTACTGCAGAGAATGGAGCGTGTCGAGAGAAATGCTCGACTTTTACACCATATTTTAGATGTTTACTGGAAAGGAAATAAGTCGTATTTATGTCAAAACATAATAAAAACTATGAATCATAAACATCTAATCCTGTTTTGAATGCATTCACAAGTTAGCAGTGCATTCATCTCAGGAGGTTCTGCAACCTCAAGGCCTGATTTTAGTAAGTAATTTCCTCTAAACATACACAGAATTTCTTTGAGTGAATTCCCCTGGAGCTGAATGAATGTTGTCACAGCAAAGCGAAGCTCAGAAAACTTTCTCCTAATACATCTATATGCCTCCAAGCTTTGAGCAGGATATTAAAGAGCTATACATTTTCCTGACATTGCTGCAAAGCCTCAGTCAGAGCTTTGAGGAATGACCGGTTTGTCATTTATCTGCTTCAACAGACCTGACTCAGCTCATAAAGGACTGCTGATGAGTTCAAAACTCTGTGGTAAAGCACAGAAAACTGGGACGAAATGCCCAAGGAACATGGAACAGGACCAAAACTTGAAAAAAAAAGCCCTGCAGTAGAATATATAGTAGATATAACCTATATTATGTTAATTATATCACAGGTACATCATACTCCGTTATTGATTAGATATATGTCATCAAAGATAAGTGCTATTTTATCACAAATACTTCATATGTCATTGCGTATGCGTCATACACCATTGATGATACATCACGTCATACTATATATGTGATATGTCATCAGAGATGTGTCCTATATCATCATAAACATGGTATACGTCAGCTCAGAAGTGTTATACGTCATCTCAGAAGTGTTATAAGTGTTATACGTCAGCTCAGAAGTGTTATACGTCATCTCAGAAGTGTTATAAGTGTTATACGTCAG
>CM074992.1:17511344-17523602 GCA_037576825.1 Pangasius krempfi
ACCTGGTCAATTAACTTCTTGTCAGTCAATTGTCCAAATACCTTTGAGCCCCTGAAAATGGAGGCACTTTGCTGAAAGTGGCTGTAATTCCTAAATGGTAAATGCTACATTTTTGTGGAGCCTCTTAAAATAAAGCTGAAAGTCTTCACTTATATATATCAATATATCAATAAAGTCGCTTGTTTTTCACTATATTAGTAATAATTTTGATCTGTGGAGCTCTGACTAGCTTTTAAACTAGAAAGCTCCTTCTTAAACTTTATGTTGTATAGAGATAATGTTATCATGGCCCTGTATTTTGAAGTGAATCTTTACGAATCTTTATGAATCGAATTAATCAGAACTCGCAGTTTCACTCATTGAGTGAACAGTTCAAAGGAATCAATTCAGTAAAGTCATTTGTAATGACAGTATCACGGAGCACAGAGATGTGTGTTTAGCAGCGTTTGAGTGGCTCTGTCACTTTCCCATGGCTCTGACGCCACCTTGTGGCACAAAGAGAACATTATTATCCAAACAAATAACAATCTTTAGACATTCTTTGAACTATAGTAAGAAATTTGAAAAAGTTTACAGAACTCACAGGTTTTGAAAAGAGTAAAGTTACCAGATTGCACAAAGTTGCAAACGTTTTTTCCTCTTTATCTGTCACACCCTTTTAACTCGTAAAGGTTCTTCTGTTGTCTCTCGGGGAAACCCTTAAACGTTCTGTGTTTCCCTGGCTTCAAGGGGATGGTTAATGCATCTTCTGAATATCTAGAGCAGATGCTCTCGATATTTTTAGCCCTTCTACGCGCCCAATTCTCTCACAATTCATATTTTCACTGATGCCAAAGTGAAGAACAGCTAAAGAATGAAATATTACCCATGTGCAGTTCAAATTATAGACACAAACTACAAAATCTAGCACAAATATTGTATTTTGTAGTATTTCTACCTTGAAACCATGACTGTGCTGCACAAAAAAAATCAGCTATCTGTATATTAAAGGCCGATTCAGCATGCTGGATTACAGTGTGTGATTTAGAGAAGCTACAAACTGAGGGAACATTACATTTTAATAATAATAATAATAATATTCTGTCCATTGTGAATTATTATCAAATATTCTATAAATCACATTTATGTACATAGAACTACATTATAAATAACAGTTGGTTAAAAAAATCTCCTCAGGCAACCACCATAGTTCCCAAAGATCCCTTGTTCTAGAGAGATGCTACACAGAAACCTTAAAGGCTGTTAAAGGTTAAAGTTTTAAAGAACTCATTAAGTGCTAGCGTGGATCCTGTTCTAAGAGTGCGCTAGAGCAAGAGGAGTAGTATGTTTCTTCTCTTTGGGTCAAAATGGTGTCGCGCATGTTTTAAAATGATCAAACCCCAAATTCTCGACTTCCAGTGTCAGGTTAGAAATTGGCACAGTTTAGGTTTTACTTAAAACGAATAAATCCTGATTTTTGGTCGTCTCTAAGGGTAAATGTGTGCATCTGGAATTTACAGACAGGGAAACACTCCATCTGAAGGTGGATTGGTCGAGGCAGTCTGGCGCCTCTCCATTAAATCCTGATGGTAAGCCGATTACGTGGCTCAGAGGCAGGCCACTGCTCCGTCCATCTCCCTGTGCTCACCTGAAAACATATCAGCAATGACCGGCGTGAAAAGTGGACATTAACACGTCCGAAAGACAAACATACACAGATATCTATGTTATGAAAGGAGCATGTGAACACCCTGAAAATCAAGGTATGTGTCTGTTGTTAAAATTCTAGTCTGACACTGTACGTTGTTTCTCTAATTATTTTTATGATGATGCAATTTTTATCTTTGTGTAATATAATACAAAAAGAGCAGGTTTTCTTACAATGATATTGCTTTGCTCTGGTGACTCCACCACCACAGCGCTGTTGAATTCTGGATTGTGATTGGTCAGAAGGTGTTGATTAATTTTCTATAGCAGCAGCTCTGACAGTAGTGCAGCTGCAGACCACATGTTCATATCAATGCGCTCGTTCTGATACGTCATCGTTTCTATAGCAACAGCTCATTCACAGGGACTTGTACAGGCGGACGCGACACATCAACAGATTTTAAAATTATATGTCGCAGTTTCTCAGTAACATGCTGTTATGGGAAAATAATCAACTTCTGGTTGGTATTAGTAACTCTGATTCATCACACCACAATGTTACTGATTATTTTCCTGTAACAGCATGACACAGATTGTCTTCTTCTGTTTACTCTTGTGTTTTCCTCCATCTTGGTTTTAGTGCAGCTCAGGCCGTCATGGAGGAGAGTAAAAATACCTCAACTAATCTGATTACGAGGGGCCTCTAGAAATAACCCTCTCCCCCATTCCCATTCTTCTGCCCTGCCGTCCGTATCTCCACCGTCTCCCCCCAGACCTACTGCCCTAATATCTCCAATAAAATGGCGGTCTTAAAGGTGACCTTCACTAAGACGAGTCGAGACAAGCTGGCCCAGGCTCTGTGGGTGCTGAACTGGGTCTCTGTGATTACAGGCCTCATCCTCTTCAGCTTGGGCCTTTTCTTAAAAGTGGAGATCCAGAAAAGACGAGAGCTCATGACCGACGAGATCCATTCTGTGCCAAACATGCTGATCACCGTGGGCCTGGCTGCCTGCGGCATCAACTTCCTGGGCGGGAAGATCTGCTATGACTGCGTGGACGCCGACAAGTTCCTGCACTGGAAACTCCTCATGCTGCCGTACATCATCTGTACCTTCTTCTTCACCTTCTGCATCCTGGTGGGAGCTCTGATGTGCTACACCATGCGCAGAGACCTGGAAGAGGCTCTGTTTTGGGGTCTGCAGGACGCCATGCGATACTACAAGGACACGGACAAGCCCGGCCGCTGTTACCTCAAGCAGAGCATTGATCTCCTGCAGATCCAGTTCCAGTGCTGTGGAAATGATGGCTTTAGAGACTGGTTCCACATCCAGTGGGTCAGTAACCGGTACCTGGACATGACCAGCAGTGAAGTGATGGAGTGAGTAGATCCAAGTTTCTTTTCTTTTTTTTTTTTTTAAGAAGGAACTAGAGTTTTAGAATAAAAAAAGTACTTAGTGGTTCTTCAGATGTTTAACAATTCTACAGCTCTACTGGGAACACTTTCTGTTTCTAAACTTAATAGAAGACAAGTTTATGTGTAAAGCATTAACAAGAAAGGAAACGATGACCTGAGTGCTGTACAAAAGCTCAAATCCCTCAAGCTAATAAAATAAAGTAACAAAGTAATTTTATAAAAAAAGAAGCGTACAGAAATAGGTTAAAAAAACGCAAAAAACACAAAAGACAATTAAAATACAAAATTTAAAAGGGTAAAAATATCAAATAAATATGAAAAAAGAAGGGCGCTTCCACACCTATTAGTCTGCAGTCTGAGTCTGAATCAGAGTGAAATTGATTCTTTTGATTCAGTTGCTGTTTCAAAGGGAAACTGAATCTTTTGATTAATTTTTTCATTTGCTTTCATTTGTTTTCACACTGCACATAATTCAACAAACCAAAAAGCCAAAGGAAATTGTCTAAGTGTGGTGTAGCACTTAAAACATCCTTGTAAAACTCAGAAATATGACAAAGCCAAAAAAAGTAAACAAAGCGAAATACAAAGCGAAATACAATACTGTATTATGAAGTACAGTATGTTCCGAGAGCATGGAGAACATAGAGCTGGCGCTCGATAAATGATTAGACAATTATGTAGATAACAAGTTTAAAACATTTTGTCTTTCATATGCAGATGGACATATTTTCTCTTTTTGTTTGTCCAAATCTCCAGAACACATGGGATTTCTGCAGCGCTGCAGATCTTTCACGCGCTTTGGCTCGGTTTAGCACCTCACATCTACAGAAACATGTCGACTGCAACCCAAAATCCCAAAGTTAGATTCCTGATCTAACTGTGTTCTCGCTATAGTTGAATTGTGCACTTATTGCAGCAAAAAAAAAACAAAGGTATCGACAAAACCAGACTAATGTGTGTGAACGCTCTGTGTGTTTCAAATCTGAAATCCTACACAGATGAGCTATACCTACCTCTGTAGAGAGTTTAGCTCAGGCCCATCTAAACCAAATGATCACCTGCCGCTTCCTCTTCCTGTTAGTCGGCAGAGAAGCAACGTGGAGGGGAAGTACCTCCTGGATGGAGTACCCTTTAGCTGCTGTAACCTGTACTCCCCTCGGCCCTGCATCCAGCACCAAATCACCAACAGCTCCGCACACTACAACTACCACTATCAGACGGAGGAACTGAACCTGAACCTGAAGGGCTGCAGACACGCGCTGCTGGATTACTACACCCACATCATGCAGTCCATCGGCTTCATCGTGCTCATCATCTGGCTCTTCGAGGTCTGACACACATCTTTCAGCTACAGCACTGTGGAATTTCATTTTGAATTTCTCAAATCAGGTCAGAAGGTGCTGATTAATTTTCTAGAACAGCAGCTCTGGCAGTAATGCAGCTCCAAATCACAAGTTTATATTAATGCACTCGTTCTAATATGTTACTGTTGCTATAGTAACAGCTTATTCACATGGTGGTTAAAAAAAAAAAGTGCGGAATCGTTGATATGGAAGGAAGAATTTATTTAACGTTTATGTAAGGAGTCTCCAGTGTCAGAGGTAAAGTTGTAACTTCAAGTTTTCCGACATTTTCTGCGCAGAGGAGTTCACGCTTAGTGATTTCTTGGAAACATGACAAGCTGTGTGTCTTTGTTGTTGTTTTTTTGTCTTCAAGAAAGAGAAAAAGAGAGACTGGGGAAGGAATGACTGTTTATAGCTGCTACAACATAAGCGAGAACAGGAACTAATTAAATGTAAACAGATAAAAAGCATGATGTGTCGTTCATTAATAACTAAAAAAAAAAAAAGGAAAAATTGCTGTGATACAAGAGGATTATCCATGTAACGAGGTAAAGAATAAAACACTTGAGGACATGCCTTTAAAGGAAAATAATCAGTTCTGGGGTGGTTCAGAGTTACTTTATTACTTGCATTATTTTAGTACACTTTTCCGAGACAGTAGAAGAGTGGTTCCATCTAGCACTTAAATGGGTTCTTTGGTTCTTTGGGTTCCTCTTGGAAACCCTTAAAGGTTCTAGCAGAGAACCCTAAACAGGGGGTTTCTCTTTCAGAAAAGAACCTTTTTAGTAAACTAGAAGCCTTAACCACTCAAAGAACCCCAGAGAAACGTGATGAGCCTTTCAGTGGACCTGATTTTCAGATGTCTGCATTTAAGTTGGTAAAAGTCTGATCTTCTGATCTTCGAATGTAATGATCTTCCACATTGCTCATCTTTTCTTCTTTTCTTCTCTGTTCTAAAGCTTGCTGTGCTCACAGGAGTCCGTTACCTGCAGACCTCCATGGAGAACGTGCTGAAGTTAGGAAGCCCTGACTCTGAGTCAGAAGGCTGGCTTCTGGAGAACAGCATCGCGGAGACGGCTCGCTATAACTTCAACATCATCAAGAACCTGGGAAAGTGCTATCAGGTGGACGACGATCCCAACATCGACGTCCCGAGCAGCAGGGGGGACGTCCCCACTCGGCAAATCCCAGTGGCCAGCTAGTGAAAGGTTCACTGCCAGGCTCTAAAAGGCAGCCTGAGATCCACATTGACCTGACGATATCTCCCAGAAGCTCCATCATCTAAAGTCAAGGTTCTGTGGTGAAAAGTGCCATACTGAAGAGATGCCGAGACACTTTCAACAAATGGATCTAAATGTGAAGGAATTCACATTCCTTCGTGTTCAACCACCTTGTTAAAAATGTAACATCGTTTTTTTTAATAACATACAAAATACATGTGATTTGGCCTCATTTTCATAACCGTGAAACTCCTGGCACCTGTTTTTTTTTCCAGTGTTGATTTTGTACTCATATTCATTTAAATGTTAATTGCTTTTTTTTTTTTTTTAGGTCAAATATATAAATGATTGCCATACATTTGTTAAACATGTACAGTTTCCGTGTGTGTGTGTGTGTGTGTGTGTGTGTGTGTGTGTGTGTGTGTGTGTGTGTGTACGTACTGAAGATGTAATGCACACTAATTCTCTTTAATATATAATATATTTTTTGAGGAGTGACGTTTCTTTTTTTTTTTTCCAATGAATCACATCATTTGACTCAAGAGTCGACTCTTTCAGCTCGAAAAATTTTTTCCCCCAAAACCGGGCAAAGCTAGAGATATTTTGACTAGTGATTGTTTTTCTTTGTCTTATGATGGATAAAACTGCTAACAAAACAGTGTTACACTGTATGGCATCTTGTACAGTAAATGAATGAACGAATGAACGAATGAATGAATGAATGAATGAATGATAAATAATCAGGGAACTAGAGATGTGCAGTGATAAAAACAGCAAGTCTCTTATCAGTAATGTTACTGTGCTGCTGTGTCTGTGCTTCATTAAGAAGATTCATTTCCATTTATCCTCTTGAGTGAGTCGGCTCTCAGCGTTCACCCACAAGAACCGACTCAAAGAGCCGACTCCTTTGTGAACGACACATCACTATGCACATGGTTCTTCTGCCTCCGGTGGCAAAGTGCTGGAACAGCGTGCATTTTATCTGGGAGGAAAATGTGCTACAATATGATCTTAAAGAATGTTATACATGGACATTTAACATTTATATTTATTTTTACTGGAAATGAAGAATAAACATCTTTCACTGCTAGGCTGTATTAAAAAGAATTAGAGTGCAGAAGATATTTTATACAATACTCTAAGTCACAATACTCTATATTAATATATACTATGCAATATACAACATACTGTACATACAATATAGTATAATCACTGAGATATTAATGGTCACATGTTTTTATGTATGTATGTAATTTAGTGAATATGGGCGTGGCCGTGTTCAGCGCAGGTTTCCGCATTAGGATTATTTATTAGGATTATGATGATTATTATATTCTGTGAGGAAGCAGTGTGTGGAGCAGTGTGTGTGGACACAGATGAAGGCTGGCTCCTGAGCTGCTCTGCTGTTGTGTAAGTGGTGTGCTGGTGAATCAGCACACAGTCTGCGGTCCACACCGAGCTGCTGAGGATCCTGAGCTGCTCAGCCTCTAATCCGTGAATATTCTCCTTCTGCTGCAGGATTATTTCATGACTGCTGAACACAGACACTTGTGAAGGACTCGGTTTTCCTGGGCTGGAAGAGAACCTGTAAGTAGCGCGTGATGTGAGAGCGGTTCTGCGTGAAGGACGTGCGAATGCGGGATTAGTTCCAGGGCTGCGTGTTTACATGCAGCAGAAATGGGTTTATTCTCACTGATCCTTTACAATCCTCCTCCGGTTTACTGCTTATATTCCTAATAAACACAATTTCATCACCGGGTTTACATCTTATATTCAGAATAAACAAAATTACAGACTAATGATAGACGAATATAGACGCACTGAGCATGCACAGGCCTCTACTAGATGCTGTCATCGTAACACAACACACACACACACACACACACACACACACACACACAATCAAAACAGAAGAAACGATGTGAAAGTGATGGAATAGTGACATTCGTGATGTTCAGAGATCTTTAGAAATAATAATAATAACAATAATAATAATAGCACAATAACAAGCTGTTGTTGTTGTTGTTGTTGTTGTTGTTGTAATCATTACACTCTCAGAAAACAAGGGCTGGTTTTTGGGATGGAAAAAAGAAAAGAGTGTGACCTTCTGCTCTTACATTCCGTACCTCATAATGTATAAACCTATATTTTTTTATTTCCTTTTTTACGGTAAAGCTTTAAATGTACAGTACAGACAGCTTTCTAGGTAAAAGGTACTAAAGGGCGCACTTGACCGTACTACACAAGGGTACTACTGGGTGTAGGAGTCATATTATTGCAAAATAATCTTTACGAACAATGGGATATCAGTGAAATTCACAATGTTCAGATGACTGTAAGATAATAACAAATGATGATGATGATGATGATGATTATTATTATTATTATTATTATTATTATTATTATTATGCTCTCTGCAAAAATAGGACTAAACTGCTTTCCTTGTCGTTGTCACTGGTATCCGTATCTTTTGTTTAAACGTACACCTTTCTAGGTAAAAGATACAGACTACAGGGTAGAAATGGTGCACGCTTGAGAGCACCAACCCAGAAACAAGGACAAGTAGTGCGTAGTACCTTTTCTGAGAGAGTGGGAGTCATATTACTGCAAAATAATCTCTACGAACAATGGGATTTGTTTGTGTTGTTTTGTTTACAGTCAGTGAAATTTGCAATGACTTTCAGAATAACACAATAACAGCCTTATTATTATTATTATTACAGTTTAGATGTTATGAAGGCGTTTGCAGTAACCTTCTCACACACGTGCAGGGGCAGTATTGATCAGCTAGTGTGTGTTTAGCCGTGTTCTGCACTTTGGCCATGTAAACTTTGAAGCTCAAGCTAAACTGGGATTTCTGCAGGTTTCTCTCAGATTACAGCACAGCGTGCACTTTATCTCATGCCTCTTACACTGATTTACACAGACTGATAAGTTCAACAACGAGTAAATCGGGATTACACAATGATAAAACTCACTGCTCAGGAACTCCAATACAGACATTTTGTATATTTCATGTAGCAGATCATGTAGCAGACATTCATCTGAAGACATTACTCACAACGTTATAATGTATAATCTTTATAATCTGCTAATGCTCAGACACAATGCTGGCTGAAATTGGGATATCAGTCACAAATTAATATTCCTTTAACAAGAATAACAATTAAATCTACGCACCATGGGCAAAAAAATGTTGATTTCAGTTAACCATTTTAAATTTCTGGATATTTTCCATAATATCTACACATACCACATATATACAAAGAAACTGGCTACTATTAATAATATTAATATAAATGCTACAGTATATTTTGATTCCTTCACCCTCAGCTCTGTAAAATATACAGTGCATAAACCTTTTATTTTTCTATTTTTTGTAGTTCAACATCCAACAGGCTTTTCTTTTTTTTCCTATCGAATCACAGATAGTTAGGAAGCTTGTTTCCTACAGTAAAATCTTCCGTTTACAAACATTTCTCTACACGGCGTAATGATTCACGCTGAAAGACTGGGTTTCTTCAGATTCTGTTGGTGACTGATGTTATGTCAGTGAGCCATTTTCCCCACGAACCTCCTCATTTTCTCAGCCTTCAAATCAACACTCCACATCAACGGATTAACTGTTGATTCTGCAAACATTTATGTGACATTTGTGGAAGGAGTCTCCAGTGTCAGCGCTTTGTAACAGTCAGAGGTAAAGCGCTGACCTGAAGTTTTCCGACATCCGAGGAGTTTACACAATTCTTTGCAGTTTCTCAGTAATAAATAACAAGTTTCTTTTTGTTTTGTATTTTTAACTTCAAGAGAGAGAGAATAAAGAGAGGCTGGTGAGGGAACGACTGTTTATAGCTGCTATAACGTAGGTGAGAACAGGTGGACAACATTCCACAACATTAAATGTGACTATAGACATAAAAAAAAGTGTGTTGTTCTTTAATACATTAAAAATTGTAATCACTGAAAATTTGGAACACACTTCAGGATGTGCAGGTGTAGAAAAAGAATCACCTTCAGGATGGTAACGGTGACGCCACTTCATCACGCCACTTCATCACTCCACCCTGTCAGTGATTATTTTACTAAAACAGCATGACTCAGGGTTTTATTACTTACCCATTTAATAATTTGCACATAAGAAATGTAATAAAAACAGTTATTGTATTGACTTTTATAAGGGGTTTGTAGTCAAAAAAAATTCAGTGTTTAGGATTTTAAGTGAAAACTATCAAATATTGTGATTCTCTGCACCACTTTGTTCAGCAGGAGCCATGGAGAACATCTTCATTCTGCTCAGCGTAACCCTCCTCGCCGCAGGTATTCGTGGTCAGACGCAGAGCGCCGACGTGCAGGAGCTGGTCGGCCGGAGCGCAGACTTCGCCACGGCGCTGTACCGCAAGATTGCTAGCGTGAGCGATGATAACTTTGCGATCTCCCCTTTAGCAGCCGCTCTGAGCCTGGCGTCTCTGGCAGCAGGAGCTGGAGAGAGCACGAGCAAAGGGCTGCTGCAAACGCTAAACCTGGCTCCTATGGAGAAAGACGGAGAACCCGATCGGATCCCCACGTTGCTGCAGCAGATGAGGGAAGCTGTAGCTCAGACTGTAGCGACGGGTTTGTTTATCAGCCAGCAGGTCCAGGTCGAGTCCAGCTTCAGCAGCCGGGTGAAGAAGTTCTACAGCGCAGATGTGAAGAGTGTGGAGTTCTCCAACACGCAGGCCACTAAAGCCAGCATCAGTGAGTACGTTACAGGCAGCACCGGGAACAAGATCAGGGAGGTGCTGGACACCGTGGATCCTCAGAGCCAGCTCATGCTCATCAGTGCCGCATATTTTACAGGTGAGGAACAATCAGGGTGGTTCTCTTTTCTTTTCCCAGGGTTCTGTGTTTCCTGTCCTCATGTTCTGAGGAATGCATGAAGACATGATGCAAGAACCAGAGGACTTAACACCAACGCACCATGATGTGTGAACATCTGTAGAGACACTTGTAATAAATTCAGAAGCCTTAAGGTTCTATGTAGGACATTACAACAAAGTATCAGAACAGGTTCTAAGCAGAACCCTTTTTAGGAAGAGCCCTTAACAAAACTATCTTCCCAAGATTATGTGTATTAACTGGTTATATGTGCCATGCAAACTCCAAATTATTGCTCATTATTTTACCTAGAACCTCTCAGGTGCTCTTCAAAAGTTCTTTAAGAGCTTATTGGAAAATGAAGAGCCCTTAGCAACCTTAAAAGGGTTCTGCTTGGAACCTGTTTGGTGGAGAACCACATTACTGTACAGTTCTGCATAGAATGTTTAAGCATTCCTGCAGAGGGATCACCGTGTACACAGCATTGTGTTATTGCAGGTGCAATCCTGTTTAGAGAGATGGAGAACTAAGCCAGATCCCATTTTGCTGAGGTAGATGAGAGAAATGGGTTCTTCAAGGGTTCTTTAAAGGTTCATTGGATAACTAAAGGCTCATAGCTTCTAAAAGAATGGTTTTACTTGAAATCCTTCTATTCGAGGAACACACTGTTGTACAGTTCTTAGAATTTTTAAGGATTCCTGCAGAGGGATAACCAAAGAACCCTTAGTGTACACCACATTGTGTTATTACAGATGCATGCAAAGAGCTGCTTCAAAATTTAGGCTCCTATGGAGAGAGACGGAGAACCAGATCAGATCCCCATGCTGCTCTTGGAAGTTCTTAGATTCCAAAAAATGGGCTTTTTATTTTTTAAGGAATCCTTTAGTAGAGAAAAACTGTTTTCAGGTTCTACATAGAACTGTAACACCTCCACCAGAGGAATAACTGAAGGACCCTTCAGGGTTCTAAGGTTATAGTGTATGCTGTATTTTTCCCGACCAGGCCAGTGGAAGCTCCCGTTCAATGCCAGCTTCACTCAGGAGGAGCGCTTCTATATTGATAAGTACCACATCGTCCAGGTGCCTATGATGATCCACTCAGATAAATACTACCTGGCGTATGACCCGTCCCTGAAGGTGGGCATTCTGAAGCTGCCGTGTACTGACGGTACCGCCATGCTGGTCCTCCTGCCGGATGAAGACGTAGATTACACGTCTGTGGATGAAGCCCTGACTGCTGAAGTGTTCCTCAGATGGGTAGCAAAGCTGAAGAAAACGTATGTCAGGGCCAGTTTTTTACACACCATTCTACAGGCTGATTTTTAAACACTGTAATGCATTAGTGATTAATTGTGATTGAATAGTAATGTGTATATGGTCATGTGATCACTCCACAGGAAGTTAGAGGTCCTGTTGCCCAGGTTCTCCGTGGAGTACTCCTTCTCTCTGAAGAAAAGCCTCCCCAGTCTGGGCTTTACCAAATTCCAGGATAGTAGCGCAGATCTGTCAGGAATCAGCAAAACCTCTGAGCTGAAACTGTCTGAGGTAACGTACATCCATTTCTGATCAGTAAAGGGCAGCAGGGGGGTGGGATGGCAGGTAACTGAGGGGCAGTAGCCTGAGAGTGAGGACAGAGTTCTGTAATAGTGAGCAGGACTATAATTACTGCTCTACTCTTCACTGCATTCTCACAAAAAAATTTCTAATTACATACAAAAGCTAAAAGAAGATGTTGAGGTTCTCTTTGGGAGTGACGAGGTTGGACAGGATTAGGAACGAGTACATCAGAGGGACAGCTCATG
>CM074992.1:17536701-17549903 GCA_037576825.1 Pangasius krempfi
AGCTGAATGAACACAAATCCCCACAGCCACGCTCCAACATCTAGTGGAAAGACTTCGCAGAAGAGTGGAGCTTATTACAACAGCAAAGGGAATAAATCTGGAATGGGATGTTCAACAAGCACATATGAGTGTAATGGTCAGGTGTCCCAATACTTTTGTCCATATAGCGTATATATACGTATATTTCCTGTGGGACACATTTTGGTCTTTGGTAAGAATTAATTTTATTAGTCAGAAAAATTAAGGCGCTAACTAAGCAAAAATGGGCTCTGATCCTCGTTAACATTGCTAGCTGTTCCTTGCTAGCTTGCGTGATCTAGTGGAAAGCTTTCCCAGAAGAGTGGATATAGAGTTATACCAGCAAAGAGGGACCACAAAGGGAGTGGTCTTATACTGGCGTTATAGTGTATAGCTGAACTACTTTATTTCATGGATGTTTCACAACATAGAATGTAACTATAAATGGATAAAAAAGTACGTCTGTCTTCAACAGATACCAAATAACGTAATGTTTTACTCGCACGCACTGTTTATGAAAGCGAGTGAAACTACTTTACCGTTACAGCGATCATTCAGTACAACTCTGGGGTAATTTCTAATTAAAAGTGTTCCAGGGAAGCGCACGAATGCAGAGTGTCTATTAATAACCAGCGCAGAAAGCAGAGGAGCGCTTCAGCAGAGGCAGACGGCGCAGCAGACACAGGTTTAATTTCCTGCATCGAGCTCGCAGATCAAGGCTCCCTCGGCAACAGCAGGTCTCCCTGCGCTCCTTTCTGCATGTTTTCAAAGTTCGTCACGTTGCTTTTTAGTTTAGCTCAGATCGAGGGGAACAGGATATGAAGCAGTGCTCGAAATCGGCTTCAGAAATAACCCTGGCCTGTTTAAGGGCGTCTCATTGTGCACTTTGTACTTGTGCGAGCAGGTTGGAGCAAAACCTATTTTTCTGAGTTCCTGAGTTTTTGGATTAAAAATTAACACGCGTGTGAGATGTCAGCGCTTTATGTCACTCACTGGGAAATTGTAGGCGCAGTTGCGGCGCACCAGCGCGTACTTGTTCTCCAGTTCCAGAGGGTAAGGTTGGCTCTCGCAGTGGCCGTTCTCATGCTGCAGACCGAGACAACACAGCTTCTTATAGAACTCCAGGAACCAGAGGTGCTGCTCGTCCGTGAAAGACGCTGTGTGGAGAGTCAGAGAGTTCAGAGAGTCAGATCTGGAGAAGTCTGGATAAGATCTCATGTGTAATCGAAGACAGAAGGGGTATTTAATGAAAGCTCAGAAGTTCTTCACCAGAATCTGAGCTCACAATGGCCGGCTTCAATACGAGAGAGAGAACAGCTCATGAGTGACTCAGAGCTCAGATGTAACACTCAGAGTCAGTCACTTCAGAAAAAGTATATATATATATATATATATATATGTGGGGAAAGTTTCTCATATTCAGAGTCCATTTACGCAGCTAACTTAAGTGCATTTTCTGTATGCAGCATTCAGATTATTCAAATCGCCTGTGTGTAGTTCACAGCTTTGAGTTTACCAGATGTTTTCTGAGTAGAACCTCTGAGACGGGGTTTTTCAGGAGGCAGAAATCAGAGCATTCTAATATATTTCTTATAGCCAGCTGCTGCTGTTTCAATGCCCAGCACTAGAAGTTCAGAAATATGTTTAGGTCATATTGTATATACTGCATGTTTAAGATCTATCCACACATTTTTTTTAATAACCCCAAGCTTAACATCCTCCTCCTCCTCCTCATCATCATCATCATCACAGGCTTCTCTTATTTTTCTTGGTCTTTCATATCATGATGTGTTCTGTTATTTCCTGAAGAACAATGGAAATTGCAAACAGGAGGCATTTAGATATCATTTTCTAGCCTTTCCCCACTTTATAAAAGTCAATTATCGTTCTCGTTCTGTTCTTCAGTTCAAGACAACATCCTGAGAGATTCAAAGGGTCAGAAAGTTTATGTTAGGTTTAACTTTCATCACCTGAGACCTTACAGGATTAACTCGAAAGGTGCACAAACTTTTGCACGTGCCACATTTACTGTGTTTCACTTTTCAGTGTGTTAAATTCAGCATAGTAAACGTGCATCAGACTTTTGCAGAAACATACAAGTGTGCAAGATGGCTGCCTATAGCTGTAGTAACCTCATCATAAACAGCACTGTGCGCAGTAAAGAGGTTCGAGACTTGCCGAATCACACTTTAGCATTACTACGAGCCCGACTCTGGATATGTCGGGAAAGACACGCGATAATTAGCGACCTGTTTCGGGTGCGCAGCTGTGATTACGGCCGGGACACTCACCTGAGAGGCCATGACACAGTTTGCCGTACTGGAAGGACAGTGATGCCAGCACCGCCTCGTCAGCTTTGAAGCACTTCTCACAGAACGTCTTCACCAGCGGGAAAATAACACGGGTCCTGTCGTCTGTGGAAAAGGGCGCAAACAAGACGGAGGCCATCACTGCTTCTCTGCGGCTCTATCTTTATACAGTTCTACTTGTATTGCACTTTTAACAACAGACATGGCCACGAAGGAGCTTTAAAGAAATCCGGATGGAGATTTAGATCCTTAAGGAGAAAGTCGGAAAGTAGAAAATGAAGAAAAGGAAAGAGATGCGTCCCATAATACTACGAGTGTGAGTCAAATGAAAACTTTAGGATTGTGACATAAAATAAACTTGAATCAAATGTTTGTCTTGAGGAATCTTATGGATTATGGATTATGGATTATGATATGATTTTTTGACACCTATTTGGAACAAACGAGTTTCTCTTTTTCAAATTCCACTTCTGGAGTAATCTAAGCTCTATAATCTTCTTCTTCTTCTTCTTTCGGCTTTTCCCTTCAGGGGTCGCCACAGCGAATCATCACTCTCCACCTCTCCCTATCTTCTGCATCCTCAATCAAAGCTCTATAATAATGATAATAAACCTGAACTGAGTAAATTAGTGGTGGTAAATGAAAGAAATGAATAACGAAGCTGACCGTTGTCGAACATCTCCAGGAGGTTGATGATGGTGTCGAAGGCTGCCAGTCTCACGGTGCTGCCCTCATCACGTGCCAGCTCCACCAACTCGGGCAACACCACAGCCTTCGTATGCTCCGGTCTGGGCCACAAACACAAACACAGAAACATCACGCATTGGAAAAAATGTGATTATAATTTTTTTTTATTATTATTTTATTGAAGTGCACAGTGCATATCGTGCATGCATTCACAGCACTGCTGGTGTGCATCCTGAGTAGGGCTGTGTAGCACAACATCTGGACTCGAAGCAGCATTTAGCTATCGGCGAATACTGAAAAGTCTAAAAATTGCTATGTGCCTATCGTGGACACTTTGGTAAAAAGATTACATCATTGTTAGAACGGATATAATATCGCCAAGTTTACTGATCAGCTCTCTGACTTTTGCAGTATCTGTATGCTAACATGTCTGGATCCAGCTAGCACTTAGACTAGCATTTATTAGCTATCTACTGTATGTGCCGTATCAAACCGTATGCATACATACTTTACATAATTTATCCAGCGCGATTCATACACGGGGCTAATTAACCACGAGGTTTCGACTTCGTGTTGTAGGTGGAGCTCCGACAGTCCATGAGGAATCCTCAGTACTCGTGCGTAATGTTAGATAGTCGGATAAATGTCCTTTGCTGTGAAACGGCTTGATTGGATTCGACATACTTATGAATTTCTTTTTGACGCAGGAAGTCAGAGCAGAGGCGTGTAGAACTGCTTGACTGATTTACGCAACAGCCAATAGCGTTCGAGAAATGCCACACCCCCCCACTGACTCTACACCAACCTGACAGTAGCTTAGCGAGCTAGCTAAACACGGAGAACACCGGAGAGTTTAATGACAGACTTTTTTTTTCATCTGTAGAGAATTTCACCCTCTTCCAACTGTTTCTTTATTCTCCCGCAAGCGATGGTTGGAAATATGGGTGGGGGGGCGATATGACAAAAATAATCGTAATCACGATATTTCAGGACAATTCTAGATACGTGATATTCATCACGATATACGGGTTTGCTAACAAGCTGCAGGCAACACGGAGATGCTGCATTTACAAATAAACCTTTAAAAATTAGTTTGGTTGAAAATGAGTGGATGAAATTTTTAAAAATCTGTAAAAAAAAAAAAAAAAAAAAAAAAGTTTTTGAATTTTATTTTTTTTTAACAAAGATTCAAAATACTCTCAATCAAAACTGCTTCCAGAGTTTGTAACTGCTATAATGGGTTTGTAACACTTTTCTGAAATATACCTCGATACCTTTATAATTAAAAACATTTATAGATATAGTTCAGAAAAGCGTATTGTGACAGAATTAATCACAGTATCAATATTATGTCGTCATATCACCCAGCACTAGTTGGAAAAGGGAATAGTGTGCTTATTGGTGCTTATTATATATAATATATTATTATTATTATTCTTATTATTATTATTATTATTAGAGATTAAAGAGACAGGTCCAAAACGCTCTGAAACACCACTTTAGATTGGAATAATTCTTGCTCAGGTTAATCAAATCACTTTTCAGAAAGATTCGACTCTTTAACGTTTCTCTCTCTCGCTCTTCCTCTCTTGTATTTATCTTTTTACCCAATTCCCCTGGCGATGTTCTCCAGCTGGCGACACATGCAGGCGCGCACCTCGTACTCCACGTCCTGACACAACGACCTGACCAGAGGCAGCAGGTCCTTCTTCACCCTGCGCACGACAACACGACAACACGACAACACAACAGCTCAGTGCTCAGATTCATACCGCAGATCTGCTGAATCCCGGATCGTGATTGGATTGAATTTTCTAGAACGGCAGCTCTGACAGTAGCGCAGCTGCTGCAAATCACAGGTTAATATTAATGCGCTATCGTTTCTATAGCAACGGCTCTTTCACAGTGACGTGTATAGCAGAAGCTCCACATAACCGGAGTAACTTGTTTCATGGAGCTCCAAAACATTAAATATAACTATAAATGGATAAAAAAAAATATATAACCTGTCATTTTTAAATAAATTAAAATCGTAATTGTTGACAAATTGCTGTGGTATAAGAGGAATAAAGCACTGCGGGATGAGCTGTTTTAGGAAAAAACAATCAGCTTTGGGGTGGTAACAGTAACACCGCTTCATCACACCACCTCAGTGTTGATTATTTTCCTACTACAGCATGACACAGAGTGTTTTATTCCTTGCTTATGGGTTACAGCTTATTTAAGCTTGAGAAATTAACAATTATCATGAAAAACAACTGCTGAAGACAAACTATTGGTGCTAACTATTTCTATCCGTAAAAAAAATATTAAATATCACCCATAAGTATAAGGTTATTGAAATATCTAGTTTATTAAAAAAACGGGTCAGTGATTGTGTACATAGCATTACGTTCATGACAGAGCGCTTTTTCCTAGCTCTTGCTAAAAGTATCTGAAAATCAGACAACACTCGATGCAAACCTTCATTCCTCAAACCTTCACTTTTCACACAAACAGAAGACTCACGCTGATGACTCAAATTTGGCAGCCACCTTCCCCAGGATGCGACAGCTGGCCAGTCGAGCCGGTACGGACTGCGAGAGCTGAGCTTTGGATACCAGTGGGCTCAGGATCTGCAAACACGATCACACCACAGTAGCAGTCACGTCTTAGCGGCTCACTTCTGTATTCTATATTCAGCTAAACAGCAGATCTGGAACGTGCAACAGTGTGGAAAGTGAGAAAAAGTGAGAAAAGAAGTTCTCGTTACCTCCTGTCTGATGGTTTCTTTTGGTAAAGCGTCAATAGCTGATAGCAAAGTCTCGAGCCAAGCGCTGCTGACCACTGTGGGAAGGAGATAAAAAAAAATAATAATAATAATAATAAACAAACTGAGTCTCGGAGGAAAGAGCAGGTTTTGGACAGGATTCACCGTCTTGTGTGAAAGAAAAGGTGGGGAAGGCAAAGAAATCCAGGTGGTGTTTTAATGTGATGCAGAATGACTAGGCATAATTAATTCGAATGCATAAATGCGTTAAAACGTCCTCTAACTGGTCTTCAGCAGAACGTCCGTGCTATTACATAAACGTCGGCCTGAACTTATGTCTTATGTTTATCCACTGGATTATGAAGGATTATAACGCAGAGCTAAAGTCACTTTTTTCTTGGTAACGTGTACAAATCAGAGTCAGGGGCGGAGCTCCACGTGAGCTCAGTTTATGATGTCAGTACACAATAACTTCCTGAGTTTGGACCAGTCACGTGCAAGATTACAGGATGACGAGGACGATGTTATCAGAACCCAGTCGCGACTATCTTCATCTTTTGATCTGACATGTAGAAACGTTATCGCGCGGTCCGTTACGGAATTCTTACTGGGATCATCTCGTACAGGGTGTGACGTAATAACCCTAAAAGACTGCTGGGATCGCACGGCGTAAAACCGACTTAACACGCCATCTGCGCTAATCCTCGGACAGTTCCTCTCCAGACCGCCAGAGGGCCACCTGATTCAACGTTTCAATCTCTTCTTCTGTATTATGACTCACTTCCTGTCCTGCTGTGCGTTTCCTCCTGATCAGTACCCTATATAAGCTCGGCATTTCTTCCTGTGTGTTGCCGAGTTTCGTTTTCCATGCTTCCATGAATAGTGTGTCTCTGTTAAGACTGCCTCTTCTCGCCTCGTCTTTGTTTTGTGTTTTAGTTTAAAAATAAAAGTCTGTCTGCATTTGTATCTGACTCCTGGGGAAATCATGACGCCTTAATGGATGCTCGTTTGAAAAAAACCTGACATCTTGTTAAGTAATGTTCCGCAAATATTTGCATTTTCCTTACATTGAATTATCCTACAACAAAAGCTGTGAGTGTGGAACTGAAGAAACGTCGGGCCACACGCGCCACAGCATCGGTCGGAGGAATCGTTCGAGCCAACTGTTTGGATCTGTCGCTTTATTCCATCATACCTAATTTGCATAGAATGAAGAAAACTTCAACTGAAATGCTGCTTTGTCACAAGAACGTAGGACGTAAACTGTCACCTGCCGCTTTGTCGCTTGCTTTTATGAACCTGGGATTAGATTATATTAAATATATAATTTATTTGAATGGTCTGCAATTCCGTGTGTTTATTTAAGTGTATCTTTATCTGTTAGAGAAGAAGTGTGCTGTCTCTGACCTGTGTCCCGGTGGTCTAAGTTGAGGAGGACGATCTGGAGGATGGAGTGTGTGTGTGTCTGGATGAGGACGATGTCGTCCTGGAGGATGGTGAGGAAAGAGCCTGCTGCGGCGAGCTGCATATCTGCCCCGGCCACGTGCAGCACTTCCTGTGAGGGAACAGAGCACAAGATCCGGCTGAGAGGTTTAGTCCGGTCGCCTTGGCTCATCGCTAGGAGACGCTGTGGGTGATATCATATGAGTGGATGGTGTTCTGATTGTCGGTGTTGAGAAGAATGAAACGCAGTAGGATTTGTCCTACCCTGACTTTTGGCACCACTCTTCTGAAGGTCTCCGCTGGGTTCTGACGCACCAGGTTTGGCAGGTTGACAATCACACTGGCTCGCTGGACGTCCTGCCCGGAGCTGATCACAACAAACACAACAGCACAGAAGCAGCATTTAGCATACAGGCACTGTCTGACGCACAAGAGTGGAGGAAAAACTCATAACCATGGTTTCATCTTATCTGCTTATATACCTCATTAAATGCGTACAAAGACGTTACGTAGAAAAATAAAACCTGGGAAGAAAGTAGAGATCGTTGGTGTCTCACTGGTTTAATTTGTGTTTAACGAGTTAGCTTTAGAAGCTATAGAAAGATATTTCCATTTCTCAACATGCTGGGCAGGCCACGCCCACAAGCAACTGCGTGAACATAGTGTTCACCAGGTATCACTCTGCATGTATAATAATAAATCTGAACATTAATGCAAACCCACTGTAACGTCAGAATGAACATTTTGTTTTAAATCTAACGATGGAGGTCCAGTACGAAATAATCGGCCTTTTTAGGGCTGGTTTAAAAATATTCTGCGTCTACAGCGATCTTGTTTTGAGGCAAGTGACTGAACTTAAATCTAACGCATTTCTGCAAACAAAGGCAACGCGTAAGTGTGTAAGACAGTGTGTCTATGATGTACAGAACCATTTCTGGTGTAAGATATATTGTAAATATATTGCGAGACAGGGAAAGGGGGAATATGGATAGATAACCAGGGGCTGATAAAAAGATGTGTTGAAGAGACAGCGAATCAGAAATGCGTGCACACCACGGTGAACTTCTTTCCCAAGCAAAGACTGTAAAAAACGTAAGATGTTGATGAGTGCCAGGACCCTGCTTCCTCCACTTCCTCGCTGCGCTTTCGCTCTGAGGTATTCATTACCTTTACACTCGCAGTGTGTCCTCCAGTGCCCTTTGTTGGCAGAAGGTTATTTAATAACTAAGAGTGAGCTGTGCTTGCTGCCAGGTCTGTCAGAGAGGGAGAAGGTAATGTGGTCACGGTGTGTGCACCTTCTCAATACGATGGCTGTTGTTCAGCACCGTGGCACTGTTTTCCGTTTCCGGACTAGTGAACAGACGCGGTACGGACAGAGCGGAGCAGCTGGTGTCTAGAGGGCGACTTAATCAAATACACGCCAGGTGAACGGGGGTCCAGTATCGTCATCTTATTCTCAACGCATGCACTTTATTCTGCCTGTGTACGAGTGAGAAAGTGAAAACACACACATCCGCTTTGTGCTTTTGAAATGAAGTTTGGCGAGTAAAAGGAGCATGAAAAGGTAATGCCCAGCTACACCAGTATACTGTGCTGTAAATCACAGGTTTATATCTGACACGGTTTGTTTCTCATGATCGTGTCACGGGGACTTGTACGGCAGATGCTCCACACTTTGATAATAAACAGATTCTAAAGCGTGATCACTGATATGGTGAGGTTTTCTGTACTTAACATTTACAGAAGGAGTCTCCAGTGTCAGCGCCTCGTAACAAGCTGCAAGTCTTCAGGATAGAAGCGTTTGTGCGTTTTGTGGTTTCTTGGCAATTTCACAAGCCGCATTTTGCTTCTTTTGGTCTTATTAACTTAAGCATCTGTTTACAGCTGCTGTAACGTGCTTGAGAACAGGACCTGACTTGTTTCACAGATGCGCCACAACATTACACATGACCGTAACTGGATAAAAAGGTATGACATATCGTGCTTTAATCATTGTAATAGCTGGCAAATTGCTGTTGTATGAGAGGAACAAAACAATGTTTTGGAACAATGTTAAAGGAAATAATCAACTTCAGGGTAGTAAAAGGAACTCGTCACACACCACCCCGCCGTTGATTATTTTCCTGTTACAGCACGACACGGAGTCGGCGCCTACTGCACCAGTGTGACTGAGGAAACGTTGTATTTGTGTAAATCTAGATTGAACAGATATGCATCCTCTGTGCATCTCTCTACAGCTTAACGAGCATCTCTCTCTCTCCTATCCGTCATCTCACAGATTTGCTGGCAGCCTGCTTTTAAGCTCCGAGTGACAGCCAGCAGGGGCAATTAAACTGTTCTGAGAACTAGTTTGCTGCCCGAGGGAGCCGAGGTGTGGAACGACTCTGGAACTTAATTAGCACGGGGAAGGAACGCTACATAGCTTTGTAGGTTAAAGAGAAACATGGAGATCTGCCAACAAAGGATGTGATTGGTTGATTTCTGGTGCATATATATATATATATATATATTCATTCTGAGATCAAACTGTGACAGCAATAAATAAGCTCATGTGTCATGTTTCCAGCAGCAAGTCTGACAAGCTGGATAGAACACTGGGCTTTACACACACACACACACACACACACACACACACACACACACACCCCGAAGCTCTGACTATACTGTAAACACACAATTTAATCAAGTTATTTTTGTGAAATGTGAAGACATAACTCAACTGGGGGAAAATGTGGGACAAAAACAATTAGTCACGTCTAATATCAGGGTGAACAAATCGGTAGAATCAGTTAAAGAACGAAATTGATAGTGAAAAAGTAGATCCCTGTCGGTACAATTAGTCTGATGATATGCAGGTGGAAAGTTCATGAAGCCACAGCTAATCGTCTCCCCGGACAGGTGAACCGGGCAAGAATTTACAACGCTCTCTCAGACTAATGATAGCGAAGGTAAGAGAGAAGCCAGCAGTCGCTCAGAGAGAGCTGCAGGATGAACTGAAACAGCAGTCAGCAATCGTCTCAGTTCCTACACCTCACGCTAGACTCCTCTGCTAAAAAAGAGGAACAGAGATACACGTCTAAGGGCATTCAGATAATTCAGAACTCTACTAGAACAATATACTCCGGTCCAATGAAACAAGAATAAAACTCTTTTTTTTATGTTTG
Organism: Pangasius krempfi; assembly: GCA_037576825.1. Lineage (NCBI taxonomy): Eukaryota > Metazoa > Chordata > Actinopteri > Siluriformes > Pangasiidae > Pangasius > Pangasius krempfi. Next base: position 17,547,072 of record CM074992.1, read on the forward strand.
GAGAAAGAAAGGTTGTGCGTATGATCCCAAGAACACCATCATACACGCGGTGAAGCACGGTGGTGGGAGCATCGCGATCTGGCGCTGCTTCTCTGCAAACGGTACTGCGGCATTACTCGTCATCGAAGGAAACATGAAAGGAGCAAAATTATGGGGACATATTAGAGGAGAATTCAATCTTATCTGCCAGGGAATGACGTCTGGGGAGAAGACGGACGTTTCATCTAGACAACAATCTGAAACATACAGCCACAATAACTCAAAAAGGTCTTGTATGACCGAAAATTTATGGAGGGAAGGATCCTCGTAACCGTGAGGAACTGAAGCTGATCTGTCAAAAGAAATGTAACGAAACCAAAATGCTTCAAAAATCGAATTACTTCTTAATGTAGACGTCTCGGAGTCATTTCAGACAACAGCGGCTTTGCAACAAAGTGCTAATATTGTTCATTTTTGTGGTGTCCGATTACTATTTTAAATTTTATTAATTTAGTTTTTTCAATGCATATGCTTCTGAATGCATACTTTGTTCATAATTACAATACTTTTTGACGAGGAAGCAAACACAATGTGCTACACTGGAAACTTAACTAGCTGACTAACTCTTTTTTTTTTTTTGGCTAACAAAGTGCCACTACAGGTTCAGAAAATTTTATAAAAATGTAAACGTTCAATCAAAGGAGTTGTCAGAGTTATAACTCCTGCACAGACCTGCTGTGGAAGATAAAACCTTTAAAATGGTTTTCATTTCAGACTTGTTCATGCTAATTACAGCCTTTGTTGGTGCAAAATTGATGAGCGACTGTGTGTGTGATTGAATTAGAGGCATCTGAGAGCGTTTTAACCGGACGCTTCTGACGCTCTGGGGGGTTTTACGGATATCTGATAAAAGTATAATCCAATCTGGTAATCAGATCACAGCCATCCAACTTTAATCAGCTGAAATCCTCCATCAGATAGCGATGGATCGTTGTTGTAGCTGTACGTCCGTGTGTCAGTAACACGGAGGATTAAGTACGCTTTCTATCAGAAGTCCGGAGACGAGCAGATCGTTAACTCGGCTAAAGACTTGAATGAAAGGTCGCTAGCTGGATTATACATGAGGCAGGTACATGAGCGATGACATCGGCTGGACTCGGTACAGTTCATGCTGGAGAACCAGTGAGCAAGTGATTCACGCGCTGTAATGCTGACTGTTAAAGCACTTTCATGGTCAATTATTGATGATGATAAAACATCCAGATTCTTTAGATGGATTTTTGTTGCTTAAAATTGCATGTCAGATAATTTTTTTTTCCCCGTATGTTACTTATATTAAAAATAAATAAATAGATTGTCTGCGTGTAGAAGTAGGAAAGGATAAATATTATATCTTAAATTTAAAAAAAACCAACAACATCCAATGTCTTTATAAAAATTGTTAACGTTCACGTTTTTAAATTTATAGAAAATATCACTTTAAAAAAAAAAATTCGATATTCTTGACGAAATGATGCAGTCGATTTCAGAGGTGAAAATTTTGACTTAAAAAAATGCATTCATGGGATTTTATGGTCTGCGTCGAAAAAAAAAACCCTAAAATTAAAATATAAACCCATTTCTTCTCCAATAAAAAATGTCATATTATGAAAAAAAAATGAAATTTTTTAACCATACACAATATTTAATATTTTAATGTAATTTTAATATTTTGTCATATCTGATATGTATACTTTAAAAACAAAGATGAAATAAAACATTAAATAATAATATTAAATAAAATATAATATCATATACTATATATAATAGTCCTAATTACTTCTTTGTTGTTTTATTTATTTTTCTTTTATTAATTTTTCATTCCTGAATTTTCCCTTCACAGAACAGATCTTAGTTAGTTATCGTTATTTATGGGACTTGTTTTTCAGATATTGAGGTTTGAATTAAACTCGTTAAATTCAGAAACATTCAAAACAGCGAATAACTCCTCAGTAAGAATTCCATCATGAATATAATAACATGTATATATTAAAGTACTGAAGCAGGGATATGGGGAAGAATCTGGATTGAGACATTCCTAATAGCTGCGATCGAAGGAATAAAAAAACATAACAACGGAGATGTGATTATTACTAAACCTATATTCTTTTAATCGTGATGTACAAGCGAAGGTGTTTTATTTACCTGAGGAGGTAGACCGCTCGCTCGATATCATTCAGATCTTCATCTACAGTCAACTTCTCAATCTCCTCTGCAGTCTGGAACATCACACAAAATATATATATATATATATATATATATATACATTAATATCTGTATCAGGAAAAAAATATATAATATAAGAGGAAAAAAGAATGAATTTGATCCAATCCTGGACCAAATGTCTGAGTTTGGAATTAGATTTGAGAAAAAAAAAATTTTTTTTGAATTGGAACTTTATATATAAAGAGATTTGACTGGTTTTTTTTGGTTTGGTTTTTTTGGTTAGGACTGAGTTTCTCTTATTTATATTTTATACTTATTATACTTATTATACTTATTATATTTGCAGTGTAAATGTGTATTTTTCCTGTATTAATATGTGAAATGCTTCAGTTAAAAAAGCTTAGTTTAAAAAATATATAGATATCAGATGGGTATCGATATCAGTTCATACTCCAGGTTTCAGTTCATACTCATGGTTTCAGTATCTTTATCAGTATCAGTTCATACTTAAGGTTTCAGTATCTTTATCAGTATCAGTTCATACTTAAGGTTTCAGTATCTTTATCAGTATCAGTTCATACTCATGGTTTCAGTATCTTTATCAGTATCAGTTCATACTCATGGTTTCAGTATCTTTATCAGTATCAG
>CM074992.1:17565012-17580341 GCA_037576825.1 Pangasius krempfi
TTTATCTGAAAAGTGTCTCTTATGTCATCTGCTGCTTTCTTTACTGACACACAAACATTTTTCTGTAACGTTTCATTCTGTGCCGGAAAACTAATGTTTGGAATCTGAAATGTTTTTGTACCGAATCAATAATGTAGACGTCAGAAAATAAACATCTGTAACAAAGTTTGTACTAAATAAAAGGGTGCCAAGACTTTTGTACAGTACTGTACATATATCAAACATATGCCAGGAATGATAACGATGAAGTGTAGTAAGCTCCGCTGTCCTGAAGACGTCTGAAAAGTTACAGCTTTACGTCTGACTGTTACTAAGCGCTGACACTGGAGACTCCTTCCATTAATGTTACATAAACATCTCCTTACAGAAAACGTCATGATTTTCTTTGACACATTTACGTGGAGTCTGTGATGATAACGTATTAGAACGAGCGCATTAATTATAAACCTGCGCTACCCTCAGAGCTGCTGTTATAGAAAATGAATCAACTGATTCTGACCAATCAGAATCCAGGATTCAGCAGCACAGTGCTGTAATAGATATTAATACAAAGTGTGTTGCATGGTGAAGTGCTTTCTATTACAAAATCACCTCATAGGTACTTAATAGTTTGTTTTTTGCTGGATTTTTTTTTTTCTGTTTAAAATATTGTCACTATAATAGACTTTAGACAGTGTGTGTGTGTGTGTGTGTGTGTGTGTGTGTGTGTGTGTGTGATATAATCTTAACCAGATGATGGTGCTAGAGTTATAATATAGAAATAGATGAGATATAGTATCATTGTGTGTGTTTATGTGTATACACTGGCATTAATGTTATAAAATAATTTATTCCATTAATATTAGAACAGATGTACACAAAAATAATAATATATCATCTTTTAATTCTATTACGTCTTATACAGTATGTCTGATATAGATATAGACATACACTCATACATGGCATATCTATCATGTATTATCAGGGATTTCTAGTGTGTGTGTTTTAGTTCATTTCTACAGATTTCCATTTCTTTAAAACACACCCTGTTTATTGTGTTAATCTGTTTTCCCGTGTTCCTGTTTTAATAAAAATTCAGAGCTGCTTTGTTGTCGGCGTTTACGTCTCACGCAGTCACGATCACACGCATCACAGCCTGCACTTTTTTACCCTTAAAATATAAAATTATAAATGCATTATTTTTAATTCATTTGAAGAATTCGAAGGACACCGAAAACGTTCTAGATATTACGAAGGAAATATTGCACCACAGCATTAACCAGCTAATACACACGCTCAGGGTTCTTCAGGTATTTTCTGGTTAAAGCCACGCCCCCTACGTGTGGCTCAAAGCTGAACAGGACAGGGATTGCATTTCATTTCAGCGTAGCACTGCTGCAACACAGTGACGAAGGTGACATGCGATGTAACGAAGAATCACGTTCATGACTGACACAAATTCTTAAAAAAAAAATAAAAAAAAAAAGCAATTCCCTGACGATAAGCTGACGTAAGAGCAATGCGATGAATGTTTACTGTATTGTGTAATGTGTATTTCACACATTGTTCATCAGTGAGAATGCATTTCGCGCCGGCGTGAAGCATCTTCTCCAACATCTTCAGAGACGAACTATAAACGAATAAAAATGCTCTGTTAGATACTAAACACCCAAATGTATATGCTAATCATGCTACCTCAGATCTGTCTCGAAAACGATGCAAACTCGTGTCGATTTTCGACGTCAGTTTAAAGTGCAGACCAGAGAACATTCCCGCTGCTTCTCTGAGCAGTTTGTTTATTCCCAGCAGTATCACTGTGTGTCCACCCACTGCAACTTTTCCCCCCGTCATTAGCCCAGACATGCCTCAATGTCCTACGTGTAAGCCAAGTAAAGATGTGTCTGAGGTCACAGGTTTGTTTACAACATTACATCCAGATTGCTTTCACAGTAGCACTTAAATTAATAATCCAGCACTCCACAGAGCAGTCAGGAGAGACGCCGCTGAAAGAGCAGAGCCTCTACACTAAATATCTACACGATCCCGCTTCACACTGAGTAAGGTACGTCACAATAACACAATAACATCAGCATCAACAATACTACCATCAATACCACCAATTGTGCAACTTCTCAGTTCTAAAGCTCAGGTTTTAAAACTTGTATGTTTTTATTCACGCTTTATATGATGGTAACATGCTAACCATGAGCATTTCCCCTAATCGCCTGCTTTGGCAGCTATTTTATGTAGTTGTACGAGATCGACAATTTTTTTTTTAAAATATATATATATATATATATATATATATATATATATATATATATATATATATATATATATAAGACGATCATAGTTACATTTATTACTGTTTTCAGTGCAGACGAGTGCAAAAGTTTGCCTCCCCCATGGTTTCTGCCTGGAAAATGCCATCTTATTATGCAAATTATCTACAAAAATTTAAATCCAAGAAACTGAAAATTGAAATGAACTCCATAATACGCGGCGAAGTAAAGAAAGAAATTGACGTGAAATGAAAAGTCAAAGTTTCAGGGGATGTAAAAGCTGTCGAGAGGAGGTGATAGAGGTTGGAGGTATCATGGTATTATTGTACCAAGGGTTGTGTTATGTGTTCTCCTTTTTGTCCTATTTCTTCTTCTTCTTCTTCTTTTTAACATCAACTTGCTCAGGGACAGCAGATGAAAATGAGCCATTTGGCTAAATCGCGACATTTACATCATAAATACCTGTTAAAGAAGTAGTTATAAAACCAAAGGGGTGATGTACAAACTATTAAATATTGACCTTTTATCAACAAACGTTTGAATGATAGCGCTTGTTACATGAACGAATGAAGGAGCAGCTGAGAAACGCAACACGCTAAATGTCTTTGTTCCTGTAAATTATTACATTATTAATGTATTGTTACATTTCTCATAGACTACAAAGTTTTGCAAATGACATATAAAGCTCTAAAAGGCTTATCTTACTGAACTTCTGAAGCAGTATAACCCAGCTCGAGCGCTTCCTTCACCTGAGGCAGGTTTAGTATTAATTCCTGCGCTTAATCTCAGCATAGCTGGTGGTAGATGTTATGATGTTATAATATTAAGAACACAGGTTGTATAAATGTTTTTAAATCCAGATTAAAGACCTTCTTTATTCATAATTCCTGTATTCAGAAATCTTTTATCTGAGTTTTTTTTTCTGTTAAAATATTTTATATTTTATATAGTGTATTTTTTTTTATTAATTGTGTTGTTGTTATTTATTAATTGTTGGACTAATATTTTATTATTTATATATATTTATTTATATATATTTATATATATTTATATATATATTTATATATATTTATATATATATATATATTATATATATTTATTTATATATACTTTTATTATTTATTTTCATTGTGACTCCTCGTTTTGGGTTTCATATTTTAAAGTTCTTTTATCCTTAAAGGTATAGTTTATTGCTATGTTCCTTGTCTAAATTTATCTTCTATGCAAAAATCTTTGAGAGTGTTGAGGATGCAGAAGAGAGGGATAGGTGGAGAGTGATGATTCGCTGTGGCGACTCCTTAAGGGAAAAGCCGAAAGAAGAAGAAGAAGAAGATGCAAAAATCTTTGAGATTTCAGACTTTTGCACTCTAAACTTTTAAACTTTGTAAACTTTTGCACTCTAACTGTATTTATGTGGAATAAAGTGCTGCGTTTTTCAGGATCTAGCCTCCCCAGGTGGACGATGGCGACTGCACGGGTGTCGCCCCCAAACCTGACGACTTCCTCTGCGGACACGGAGGACTACAGCGTTTATGCTAACATGTCTGACGACCAGCTCCTGCAGCTAGCTATTGAGCAAAGTCTAGCTGATGCTAATACTCAGCAAATCTGCTCTCACACACCAAGACTGATGGCTCAGTGTTCAAATCTTCCACGGTCTCAGAGTGTCCCTCCTCCTGCAAACCCACCCGCTAATCCACCCGCTAATCCACCTGCTAACCCACCGGCTAACCCACCGCTCAGGTTAATCTTCAAAACACACTGTTAGCACTTTTCCACCAAATGAAGTGGTACGGCAAATACCATGGTCACAGTATCATCATGATGAAAATGTCTGCTAAAGTGTCTTTCTCTCTTCTAACAGCCAACATAACAATTTTAGCATAGAATTAAATGTTTCCATTTCGTTTTTACTTATTTACCCACAGAAATGTTTCACTGTCTTTAGAATCCCGAATGGCTTCCTATTCACTATACATGCTCACTACTTAGGGTAGTACATCCTACCTAGGGCACCACTTCAGATCATCCATTCTTCAGATTCATCCACAATCTGAATACACTGAAACTTCCCTCTATTTCTATGAAGGGTAAAAGTATTGGCACCCTTGTTGTGTTGGGTCATTAAAACAAACTTTCTGTGTTTTGTCTTTAATGGTTTTCGCTTACGAGGGGCAAGCAACGGCAGGACATACATTGAGTTGCCTGGTTTCATTTTAATTACCATTTACTAATCATGTCCACCACTAGTCCACACCCCACACAACCTCTAGAGAAGCTTCTGCTTTCCTGGGCGGAGGTATATCATGAAAAACCAATATACATGTACTCAGTATACTGAGGTACCGATAATCCCAGACTCGTTAGCATGCTGTCAGGAAGCTGGAAAAGCGCTATTTTACATGTGCTATATTATTGAAGTGTTTCGTGAAGTACATCCCCATCTCATGATATATCATTATCATCCTTACAGTGAGAAGCAATGCTCAAGAATCAACCGAGATGCTCAAAACCATTTATTCAGGAAGGACAAGCAGGAAGTGATTGCTTGGACAAGACACAATGGATTTCTACGGGTTACCGTCGAATCGGTCAGGTGAGTGTCTTTGAAATGCAAAAACAAAATGATCACAAATGTGGCTAAAATTAATGTGTTGATTGGTGCAAATTGGGCATTTTATTTCCAGTGATTTAGACCCTTTTCTCTCAGCAATTTGGAATGGTGATGCGAAGGCTCTAAGTGCGCTAATACAAACCAAGTCCAGAAACCTTTTGGAAGCTAATCAGGAGGGTTGGCTCCCCCTGCACGAGTCTGCTTACTACGGCCATGTTGACTGTCTGAAGATTTTACTAAGTGGTAAGGAGTCATTTATAGACCATCCGATCCTGAACAGTCCTGTGTTTCCTGTGTGGATTTCCATCTATGTCAGTATTTGACTGTGTGATGCTTTTAGCCAAACCAGAGACGATCAACAGTCGCACCCTGAAGAACCAAACTCCGCTTCTTCTGGCCGTGACTCGCCGACATTCAGCTTGTGTCCGTTATCTGTTGGAGAAGGGTGCTGATCCCAACCTGGCAAACCACCAGTGGGAGACTCCACTATATAAAGGCAAATACATTTTAATATGAATAAAAATATGTTAGCAATAAAACTGGGCTTACAGTGGGATGGTATGGGATGCTACTAACACCATTCTCATTGCTAACCATTTTTTTGCATCATTGCTAAATCATGTACTAATGCTTTGGCGCACAATTTGGCACACCAAATTCATTATATATACATAAAATTAAGTACTATAGTAATGATTAAATTTGTTAGCAGTCTGACAAAGTTGTCGAATTTTCGCATCTGACAGTTTCATAAGAGGAGCAAGCTAACTATGAGGTGAATGCAGCTAATTCAGCTACGATAAACTATTAAATATTATACTACAGCACTGTTGAATTCTGGATTCTGATTGGTCAGAAGGTGATGAATTGTTAAATTTCTATAACAACAGCTCTGACAATAGTGCAGGTTTATATTAATGCACTCATTCTAATATTTTATCTTTTCTATAGTAACAATGGATTAGAACATGTGTAATCATTGATATGGTGAAGTTTTCTATAAGAAAACATTTATTAAACATTTTTTGGAAGGAGTCTCCAGTTGTTATGATCACCAGCTGGAGTGCCCATGTAGTCCACTTGAGGGCACTCCACCCCGGACTCTTGCCATTGTTTTCTGGACTCCATTTCCCATGTGTTCCTTGCCCCAAATGTGATCGTCATGTGCTACCCTTGTCTGTGTTATGTTTTGATTGGTTCCTTGGTTACATGTGTCTTTTTCTCATTGGTTGGTTTTGTCATGTGTTCGCCTTGTCTTGTATAAAGCTGATTATTGTATAGCCATAACTTGTTCCCAGTTTCCGTGTTTCCGATCCTTGGACTGTTTTCCTTGTTTTTGATTGTTTGCTGCCTGCCCTGACCATTGCCTGTGTTTTGGATTACTCTTTTGCCTCTGCCTTGGATTACACTGTTTGCTGGTGCTTGATCCTGCCTGTTTTGACCATGTGTGTAAATAAAGCCTTGCATTTGGATCCCCAACTCCATTGTCACGACCCCCACATTACAGAATAATCAGCCCACCCAGATCCATCAGCTTTTTTGAGCTTTTCAGGCCAATCATGGACCCAGTCGATCAACTACTGCATCTTCGGCAAAAGAACCTATCCACTGAGGAATACGTTCATCTGTTCTGTGAGTTGTCATATCAAGTACCTCTATATGATAAGATTTTGTTTAAGGACTTGTTCTGTTTTGAACTCAATGAGCCAACGAAATCATTGCTACCTGGAGGGGAGTTTAACTGTAGTTTAAGAGACTTTATGGACTATGCACTGTTGTCATGTGGCTCTTCTTGTACTGTGGGAGAGGCAGAGGACTTTGAAAACCCAAAGAATTTTTGGGGCTGGGGGGGCCAACAGCAGCAACTCTGGCAGCAGCGAAGCTTGACCCATCATGGCCACCAGCAGGTCCTGTGATTATGGTCGCCACTCCTGTGTTTTCTGCACCTTCTTGTTCTGTGATCACCAGTTCAGAGCCTCTTCCCAAGATGGCCGCCTGCCCAGAGCCTCTTCCCAAGATGGCTGCCTGCCCAGAGCCTCTTCCGTAGATGGCTGTCACACCAGAGCCTCCAGCCGTTATGGATGTCAAGCCTCAGTCTTCAGCCATCATGGATGCCACTCCAGTATTCCTGAGCATTGTGGATGTTGGCCAGTCTGACAGACCCACCATTGATGTCGGTGCTCCCTGTAATGGTGGTCACCATCCTGTGTGTTTGGGCTACATATTGCTCTGTTTTTGCTCCAGTCCGTGAATCTACACCCGAGTCCGCTTCAGTCCGTGAATCTGTTCCTGAGCCTGCTCTAGAGCCCGCTCCACTCCTCGAATCTGCTCCAGTGCCCACTCCAGAGCCCGCTCCAGAGTCTGTTCCAGCTCCTGAGGTGGCAGCTCCCACTGCAGAACCTCTCAAAGCAGTGGCATCCACTCTACCTTGTCCCAAGGTGGCAGCTTCCACTGCAGAACCTCCCGAGTTTTCGGCGCCTGCTTCTGAACCCTCTGCCTGTCCTGTCACGGCCAAGGAGGCCATCTCCGAGCTCTTTGCCTGCCCTGTCCCGGCCAAGAAGGCCGTCTATGAACTCTCTGCCTGTTCTGTTACGGTCGAAGAGACCCTCTGTGAACTCTCTCACTGTCCTGTCACGGCCATGGAGGCTGTCTGTGAACTCTCGGACTGTCCTGTCTCAGCCACAGAGGCCATTATTAACCTCTCTTTGCTCTCTGTTCCAGTCCCACCTGATCCGCCTTGGTGGGCACTTGCCTTGTTAGCGCTACATTGGTGGACATCTCCTCTGCTGTGGGGATCTTTGCTCTCCTCTGCTCAGCTGTGGTGCTCTTCTGCTCCGCCGGCTCTGCCTCAGTCCCCTGTTCCTCCACTTCCACATGGACCTGGCCCTCCATCTCTCCCCCTGTTCCGCCTCCACTCCACCCCCCTCCTGGACTCATGTCTATTCCTGTTGAGGAGCGCTTTGAAGCCGCTCCTTTTGGGGGGGGGCTATGATGCGATCGCCAGCTGGAGAGCCCATGACCTCCACTAGAGGGCACTCCACCCCGGACTCTTGCCATGTGTCTTTTTCTCATTGGTTGGTTTTGTCATGTGTTCTCCTTGTCTTTTATAAAGATTGCTCAGACCTGCTCCTAGGGGCTGATTATTGTATAGCCATCCCTTATCCCTGATTATTATTGTATTGCTGATTATTGTATAGCCATCCCTCATTGTTATCATGGAAACAAATTGGAAAAAATAATGTAAGCCTGATTTAATGTATACGTCTAAGCAATTACAGTAATTAAGACTGTTGTTGGGTAAATAAACTTCTGTATATATAAAACATTGTTTTTACAGCTTGTGAAAAGGGAACTGAAGAAGCTGTCAGTCTTCTGATAAGATATGGAGCATCAACAACCAAGTCATCTGTGCAAGGCATAACACCACTGCATGAAGCAGTGACAAGCAAAAATGTGGAGATGTGCAAGATGCTGCTGCAAGCAAAGGCAAATCTGATGGCTAAAAACATTTATGGCATAGATCCACTATTTACAGCAGCTCAGTGTGGTGCTGCCGAAGTTCTTAGCTTCCTGCTCATGAAAGGTAGGCATCAAATTAAAAAAGCTCACTTAAAGAATGACTAAGTTAAGGGCATTTGTTCCAATTAAAACTTACACTACATACCCAGTTGCAAGGTTGTCAACCATGTCAATCAGGCAAAGGCTTTATCCAGGGAAAGATTTTATAAACATTAAACATTATAGAAGTCGTATGTGGCAACAAAATTTGCAAGTGGACGTGTACTCTTAGAGTTGGCCCTTCCTAGTTTCTTAGTATTTATTGGATTAATTTTCCTGTAGGTGCAGACGTCAACACTCAGGCTAACGATGGAGCTTCGGCCTTGTTTGAAGCCTCTAAAAATGGTCACCGTGAAGTCGTGGAGATTCTCTTGTCCAAAAGGGCTGATGTTAACAAATCTAACAAAGCTGGATTACTTCCTATTCATGTTGCTGCTAAAAACGGACATGCTGAGTTAGTGAAACAAGGTTTATCCTTTTATAAATCGGTACTGAATTCATTTGATCGAAATGCAAAAGCATAACTGCATAATTTTGATTTTTTCCTCAGAATTGTTGCGATGCTAATACCAAGAACTAGCAGGGCCAAAATAAGGCGCTGTGGCATCAGTCCTCTTCATATGGCCGCAGAACGCAACAGAGACGGTGTTCTTGAGATGCTGATAGGTGCCGGTTTTGATGTCAACTCCATGCTGTCAGAGGATTGGTCCAAAATGTATGAGGATCATCGCAGCACCGCGCTCTACTGCGCCGTGTCCAACAGTAATATCGATGCGGCCACAATGCTCCTGGAGGCTGGGGCCAACCCAAACCTGGACACCTTCAATCCTCTGCTCGTTGCTGTGAGGAAGGGCTACATGGAAATGGTCAAGCTTCTGGTCAACCATGGTGCGAATATTAACTCCATTCTCCCAACTCACCCCACCGACTTCCCGGCCGCTTTGATTTTTTGCATTAATTTCTTGCCAATGTTTAAGTACCTAATGGATAATGGGTGTGATGCCCTATCATGTTTTAAGTGTGACTATGGTAGCAATTTCCACCCACCCATGAAATCCAGCAGAGATGGAAGGGACAGGCTATATTACATCAGCGATGAAAGTTCAGAAAGCTGTGTACAGGTAAATCTCATGGAAAAAAATTTGGGGAAGCCCAAGGGTACATCCTTGGTATTTTGTATTTGTATCTTTTACCTGAATGTAGGATACATTTAAGACTAACTTTAGGGTAGAGTAGTAGTCCCCAGTGTCTTTTCATCTACATTACATTGGTTCTAAAGTTCACTACATTCATTTTCCCAGGTAAAACTTATAAAACGAAAGGTCCAAAGTGGTGTATTCCTCAGCAATTTCTAGAGCAATTTACATTCCCCCCCTTTGTGCATCAAGACTTTTGCCCTAGTGAATTGGCAAGTGTACTTCAGTGAACTTCAGGGCTATGTCACTGGGAGCTTAATGCTTAATGCTCCCCGTATAGCCACAAATAGTGAAGAGGTCTGAGAGAGATCAGACAAAGAATGATCCTAATGACCTCCGTGAAAGGTACATTTCCCATCCCTGGAGCCAGGCCTGGGGGTGGTGTCCACAGACAAGCATCTGTTGACCAAGCCATAGTTATGACTACATAACCTGGTCAGGCTCAGCCTTGTGGGCTCACCACCTGCATGAAGTGTGGGGGTCAGGTGCAATGCCAGCTAGGTGACAGGTATCTAATTGACAGACTAATCTTAGACAGCCCTTGCAATGAAAATGTACTTCCCCATGTCAAAGATACAACTATACATGCCAAGGCTGTACTCATGAGGCACTCCCATGACCAGCAGTGGTACAATTTGGAACTTGCTTGTATATTGCTTTATTGTTTACACATGTAACTCCAACAGTTCTGTGAGATGATCTCCAGGTCATCAATCTCCAGTTGGGCTGGACCTGTCATAGACATACTTCTAGACTACGTGGGTCATGTGAAGCTCTGTTCCAGACTTACCGAACACCTGGACAGTTACAGCGAATGGGCTCAAATCAAAGACAAAGCGAGTATGTAAAATTCCCTTCATAGTTCCCTAAGATCCAAGTAAGTGTGTGGCACGAACTCTGTAGTACTGGATACTCACTCATCTTCAGTACGTTCTGTATCCTGGTTAAGGATGTTGGTGGATCTGGAGTTTATCCTGGTTATACTTGGCATGAAGTGGGAATACTTTCTGGTTTTTTGGTAACCAGTCCATCACAGGGCACCATGCACACCTCATTGCATCTTTCAGTGAGGTTGGAGGAAACTAGAGAAGCTGGAGGAGAACAGACACAGGGAGAACATTCCCAGTACTCCATCGTAACCCGAGCTCAGGATTGGACACACTGCACCACAATGCCACCCTCTGGTTTCCTCTCACCTTGGAAAAACACGACAGTAGGTGGACTCTAAATTGCCTCCAGGTGTGAATGTGTGCGCATGGTGCCCTGTGATGGACTGGTATCCCATCCGGGGTGTATTCCCAACTTACACCCAGTGTTCCTTGGCTGAGTTCCGTATCCACCATGACCCTGATGAGGATAAAGTGCATGAAGATGAATGAATGAATAATTACCCAGTACTTATTCTAGCACTTATGTGCTTCATATCATATACTCACCTGGTTAATACTTAGAAATCAGCAGGTATTGTTTGTGAATAATGGGCTGTAAAGCATCATAACTCTGATTGTCTGTGCAGTGCCTCCTCGCCCCTTGATGCATCTCTGCAGAATAAAGATTCGTCAGCAGCTGGGAATCCAGAGACTAAGACAGATGAACAATCTTCCTCTGCCTCGGAGGCTTATCAAGTTCTTACGGCATGAGAAAGAATCGTTTTCTGATATCCTGTGAAAGGTTGTACTTTAAATGTGAAAAATAGTCTCAGATTACTTTTGGTTTTTCAGAATCTTCTATTTTTCTGGATAGGTGATACCATGACTTTAAAAAAACTAACATAAAGAAATATCCAGAAAGCTCCTCAAAGCTAATAAAGATGTGTAAATTCTCTTTTTAAAGTTTTGCTAAGTTGTGAGATTGATGATATTACTGATTTTATTTTTTATGTGTTTAGTCAAACCAGCTGTTTTGTTTTAGGTATCTGATTTTCTTTTTTGCATTAAATATTTTTTTATGGGGTGCCTGATCATTCCTTGAATTCCGATTGGCTGAAATGGTGAGATGTTGTGACCCCAAAATTTGGATTGGCATTTCAATGCTTTTTTTTTTATTTTTTTTATTCAAATTGTATTTTCAAAAACATCAAATTTTAGTTTTAATACAGATTCAGTTTATAGAATGTAAAGTCGACTTAATCCAACTTCAGCACTTAATACTATTTCAAAGTAAAGGTAGCAATTTAAGATTTATATTTATATAAATTATTTGAACCACAGTAATGTAATAAACGTGATAACGTGAAATAAACTTTGATAGCGCTACTGTCGTATTCTGCCGAGTATTTAATTCCATTAGTACCAGCTAGCCGAAGTTAGCTTAATGAACAGGAAGCTAATTCCATATAATATGTTGCTATATGTGTAGTATAGTTTAATGTGTTACATTTGATTTAACAATTATTATTATTATTATTATTATTATTATTATTATCATTATAAGGCTTATAAAGGGAAGCTGATGACTGCTATATAATCGAGGCGATGTTATAAAACTCATGAGGTTTACTGTGAATCACTGTGCATTATATTCTGTGTAATAGTGTACAGGATGTGGATATGTGTGTAATATTGTATATGATGTACGATAAATATGTTTTTACAACACATTTGTGGTTGCTTAAATAAAATAAATAACAGTTCTCTTGAGTAAATCATTATTATAATTTAGCTACATCAATTTAAATCTATTCTAATATCATTTTATCTATTTATATAAAATTTAAACAGTTTTTTTTAACATAAAGTCTCGCTAATTCTACGTAGTTTTATACTATTAGTGCATATTATTAGACAATAGTCTAATTATAATCTGTGTAGAATAATAAATATTTTTTTTACTGCCCAAGAAATGACTAAACGTAGCTGCTACTTTACTCTCATTAAAAATACCAGGCTCTATGAATATGCATGAATATGTAAATTTGGGAATAATTAGGATTCTCCTGCTGTCATTGCTAGTAGCCTAAAATCACTAGCTAGTCAGCTAGCTATATGCTAACAAACTACCTAGCATTAGTCACAGGTTTCGGTATTGGGCTCTCGGTTTTGCATAGTCATTTCTTGTATAAAAATACAACGTTACCATGACAACCACCATCTGCTCATCACTAACATTAGCTAGCTAGTGTAGCATGGCTAAATGTTAGCAGGCAGCACATCATCATCATCATCATCATCTATTCCTCAGACGTGATTGGTCCAAATCTGTGAAGGTTATATATATATATATATATATATATATATATATATATATATATATATATATATATAGTGACATCACAAACTAAGCTGAAACATAGCCCCGCCCAACAATCAGTTTTTATGCAAAAGCATGAGAAAGACTCTGTTTTTTTTTTTCTTTTGAATTTAATAAGATTAATACAAAACATAGCTTAACTGGAAAACTTACAGTTACAGCTTTGCCTCTGACTGTTACAAAGCGCTGACACTGGAGACTCCTTCCATAAATATCGAAGAACGTGGAGAAAACATGCACTTAAGTGGGGTACTTTTCACAGTTGTGTAACAGGCATGTTGTGTATCAGAACCTGTTTGCGCATCATATATGTATAAATGATATTTATGGTGTTGCGTAAGATTAAACAATTGCAGAAATAGCTCATGAATGCAAAACACATCCTCGAGAAAAATCTGTTAGAGATCTGTTACACTGCTCTCACCATGACCTGGGTGAAATCGGAGAGAGCACAGTGTGTGTGTGTGTGTGTGTGTGTGTGTGTGTGTACATGCTATAAAACCCTCTTCATGACCCGACAGAGATTTGATATAATCTTTAACAAACATGTTCCTGGAAAACTGATCTGTCGAGGTCACAAGGTTCGAGCGCTTCTTATCCTGACCTTCATGTGCAATAATTAACCAAGTTATAAGTGTGCATTAAAATTAAAACCAGCACGCTGGCTTAGTGTTTATGACATTCAAGGGCCAAAATATTAAAAGTCAATGCTCTTTATGCGTATTTATCTTTATTTAATTATGATAAGTGGATTATTGTCTGTCCTTATATTTATCCCTCTGCCTCAAAATCGCTTACATTATCATTCAGGATGGCATCAAGAAGGTGTCCTTAATGAAACCGTACATTTTCGACATCTAAAAATACAAAGCAAACAAACAAACAAACAAACAAACACACTTCACAAAGCCTTGTTTGCAACACAAAAATATTATTAGCTTTTATTTTTATTTGTACTGCATTGTGAGCCCTTTTTTTTCTCATACACAGTGTTATGTCAGTGAAAGGCCACTAGAGCACGCAACGCACGCATCAATAAATGTACAGCAGCTATTTAAGCCTGTTATTAAAAGATAAAGAAATGAGTGGCATTAAAATAAGTGTAGTAAATTTGTAGGGTTAGGAAAAGCATGGGAAGGGGATGCAAACTTTTGCACTCAGCTGTATGTGCATGGAATAAACCTCTAAATATCTTTAGAGATCTCTTCATTCTGGGCTTTTGCAAGTTAGCTTTAAAAAAAACAAACAAAAAAAAAACAGCCTAAAATCTGCTTTAGCCTAAATGTCCTGTGCTTCTCTCTCAGTACCTCGGGTTCCTGCGGTTCCTCTTCACATTCTGCTCCAGCTATCTCCTGAGAGGAATGTGAGCCCCGAGGCTGGCACGCAGCGCTCCTGAGATCATGTGCACTCTGTAGAAATGTCCTATAAACAGAGCGGGGACGCAGGGACGCTTCTGGCAAAGGACTCGAGCAGCAAAAAGTGAAACAGAGCGTTTCTGTAACTTTATCTTTTAATTTAAAAAAAAAATCCTGACGGAAAATTCAACTTTCAGAAGAAGGTTTCAACTTTCAGAAGAAGGTGAGTGTCCCTGTAAGAGTTTATGCACATTATATTATATTATATTATATTATATTGTATTATATTATATTAACATTGTTTCTACTTTTCTGCTGTGTTGATTGCGTTAATAGAAAACTCCGGTAATTGAACGCTTCTGTTATGAGTGCAGCTCGCCGTCACTATACTTCAGCCGCTGCCTGTAGATTTCATTAATTCTTTTTAATGTTTGTTAGTTATATTTGTAATGTTTGTTTATTAGGCGTATATACAGTTCGTGTACACACAGACCTGCATGCTTCTGTTATTTGTGTGATATTTTAAAAGAGCTAAAGGATAAAATAGTGAGAAAAGAAACCTGAGCTATAAATCCACAGAGTTGTTAGGTGCAGATTTTCTATTTATAAACCTGAAGAACAGACACGTAACTGAGCTAAATTTATCCAACAACTGGCTCAGACACAACACACCACTTTACAAAAGCACAACAAGACAGTGTTACGCTGGTCACACACACACACACACACACACACACACAAACACACACACACACACACACACACACACACACACAAACACACACACACACACACAAGTGGGTTTAAAAATGTTAGACTATGTCTCATACACTTTTGTTTTAATCCTGTAGTCTGTTCAATGATCTTCATGAGCTCTGAAGAGAGGTACACAGGGGTATTCAGGGGTACACAGGGGTACTCAGGGGTACTCAGGAGTACACAGGGGTATTCAGGGGTATTCAGGAGTACACAGGGGTACTCAGGGGTACTCAGGAGTATACAGGGGTACTCAGGGGTACTCAGGAGTACACAGGGGTACTCAGGGGTACTCAGGGGTATTCAGGAGTACACAGGGGTACTCAGGGGTATTCAGGAG
>CM074992.1:17586273-17609140 GCA_037576825.1 Pangasius krempfi
TACAACCACGCAGTTTTCGGACTGTGATGGGGGGGGTCATTGTAAATTCAAAAACCCTAACCCTAACCCTAACCCTAGCCCTAACCCTAACCCTAATCCTAACCATAACAATAACCATAACCCTAACCCTAGCCCTAATCCTAACCCTAGCCCTAACCCTAACCCTAGCCCTAGCCCTAACCCTAACCCTAATCCTAGCCTTAATCCTAATCCTAGCCCTAACCCTAATCCTAGCCCTAATCCTAGCCCTAACCCTAATCCTAACCCTAGCCCTAATCCTAGCCCTAACCCTAATCCTAATCCTAACCCTAGCCCTAACCCTAGCCCTAACCCTAATCTTAGCCCTAACCCTAATCCCAACCCTAGCTCTAACCCTAATCCTAACCCTAACCCTAACCCTAACCCTAACCCTAGCCCTAGCAATGAGAGCTGCGTATTGAGCGTTAGAGAAGACGAAGTGTGGAACATGGCTGAAAGTTTGAAAAACGCAAGGATTCATACGTGTGGCTTAAGGTTCAACTTGAATACAAATTGTTCTCCTGGGTCTTGTCCTAACTCTGCGCTCTCAGTGCGGTTTGGAGCGCAGTGGACTCAGGAGCTGTACAGCGTACGTCTCCTCCACACGAGGCTGAAGAGCAAATTAACCTGTAAACATGTTATCAAATAAGAAATTACAGTAACACTTTACATTCCCAGTACATCACACACTAATACCTGAATGAATACTTACTGAAATATGACCTAATGATGAGTTAAGGCATGTACTAATCAGGAACTAATGAAGAGCTAAACTTAACTACGCCGTGAGTCTTATGAATTCATGCGTGAATATCGACCACCAGAAGTACGTTAGTTCATGTTTGTTAGTTAATGTATTACTTCACACGTAGGGGTAAACTAAATCAAACATGCGCTGTAAGAAAGAATATGAATTTAACGTGCATCATTTTAAACTGTTGATATAATTTGCCATATGCAGCTGCGTACACAAACATCACTGGATGGCGATGGATTCCTTTCATAATTTACATTAATCCTCCTTATTGAAAGTAGAAAGACGCACTAATAATAAACACCAATAATTTCATCTCCAACTGTTTTGCGTCGTTCTCCATCCATTTCTCTTTAAATCCCACTGGAGCACTAGTACGTGCTCTGGGTGGTTATTACTACCGTAACATTTGTGCATTTAGTAGATGTTTTATCTATTAACATTTAAACCCAGTGTTCTATAAGATTATTTTCTGGTGTTTTAGGCTGAGAATGTTGGAGAATGATGTCAATCTCCTACGTGTGAATTAATACATTAACTAACAAACATGAACTAACGTACTTAAGGTGGTCGATATTCACGCATGAATTCATAAGACTCACGGCGTAGTTAAGTTTAGCTCTTCATTAGTTCATGATTAGTACATGCCTTAACTCATCATTAGTTCATCTTTAAGTACGTATTAATTCAGGTATTAGCGCGTGATTATTCATGCACTGTTAATGTAAAGTGTTACTGAAATTACAGAGCACAAACTAACACCCGAAGTCCAACACATCCATAGCCTTGTAGCAATACACACGCAAGAGGCATGCGCAGGTCCACGCTGCGACATCAGAGTGTTCAAAAACATACGTTTTTCCCCACATCCACACAAAAACAGTGACAATTCTCCACCTTCATTTTAAGCTGTGTTTACAGTAAACCAAAAATGCAGTTTAGGTATGAATCTGGCCGACACTGAGGGAGGAAAAGACCCCAAAGATCACTCTTTCAGAATTGTGCATTTTAGCTGATTCTTGAATTTGTCAAGTTTAAAAAATTCGGTTGTGAACACACCATCCACCGTTCCACCACTGGTGGAAAAAAAAGATATCTACAGTCCCTTCATCCAACTAATCATGTGACTTCGGATCGCACCAGAACTAATCTAGTGGTTTCACAGTGATGGGGGGGGGGGTGAATACTTATGCAATCAACGCTTAAGTTTTTTATTTGTAAATAATTTTGTGGAGGAGTTCAAGGGGGGAGGGGGGGGAGTGAATACTTATGGAAGGCACTGTAAAATATGAATATGCTCAGAACCTGGTTACCTCTGCCAGGAGGTTAGAGAAATAGTCTTAGAATATACTGTAAGACTCTCTGCCAGGGTCTACAACCTTGTTAGACTTTACAGGACAAAGTTAGTGCGGTTATTAAATATTAATTGCAAACATGTCCATAATAATGTGTTTAAAAAAATGCACCTCTTAACAAAAATACGGTGATAGAAAATGAATAAAATTATATTATATTATATTATATTATATTATATTATATTAAATAAAACCATGCCCATATGTGAATGCTAAAAATGATTAGCGGTTGCTATTTCTTTTTATATATATTCATCATTGCTTATATTCATTGAGGGGGCCAATAATAATTTTGTTGTCAATTGTCATTTTTGGTTCATTTTTTTTAATCCCCTGATAAAGTCCAACCTGGGATGATTAACAAGCGCACGCTGAAGGATCAGACGGCTCTCCTGCTGGCCGTGTCGAGGGAGAACGTGGAGTGTGTGGCGTGTCTCCTGGAGCAAGGTGCAGATCCCGACATCGCCAACAAGGACAAGGAGACGCCTCTGTTTAAAGGTACGAGGGGGAGTTTCCTAAACCGGCTTCAGCGCTAAACAATAACGCGTGTAATTGTTGATGTGTAAGGAAACGTTTATTCAACATGTATGGAAGGAGTCTCCAGTGTCAGCGCTTTGTAACAGTCAGAGGCGAAGCTGGAACTTTTTTGCGGCTTCTCAGTAACATGCGCAAGGAGAAAGAAGACAGGGGACGGCTGTGTATACAGTAGCTGCTATAACGTAAGTGAGAACAGGACATTAAATGTAACTATAAATGGATAAAAAGTATGTTTTTGTTTTTTTAATTAGTAAAAGATAGTAGACAGACAGTGGTACTATATGAGAAATAAAACACTTGTTGTAGGAAAATAATCTTCGGAGTGGTAACAGGGACTCTGCTCCATCGTACTAGCTTGTTGTTGATTATTTTCCTGTAACAGCACACCCCAAGACAAGCGTGTGTGTGTGTGTGTGTGTGTGTGTGTGTGTGTGGTGTGTTCATCATTTCACAAACTCTTTGAATGCTGTTGTACCGGCGGTGTGAAAGTGCAGCGATTATCTGATAAAGTAAATTAAAATATTAGTGTTATTTTATCGATTTGCATGGACGCTGCCCACTTGTTTACACTCTCAGGTTTAAAAAAGGCCCAAAGTGCGTACTCATTACGGCAAACCTGCAGAACAGACGTGTTGAAAGCTGCAATCCTCTGGGTGTAAATCAGAGGAAACATGTTGGAGGTAAGTTTCCGGGGTGTTTCTGTCTTTCCAGCGTGTGAGAAGGAAAACCCAGAGATCGTGGCCATGCTGCTGAATCACGGCGCCACGGTGAACAAAAGCTGTATCCAAGGCTGGACGGCGCTGCACGAGGCCGTGTGCAGGAACAACGTGGAGCTCTGTGAGATGTTAGTGAAGGCAGGGGCAAAAATTAGCATGCCCAACATGTACGGCATCACCCCCATCTTCGTGGCGGCTCAAAGCGGGAACGTAGATGCACTTCGGTTCCTCCTGAAAAACGGTAAGGGAAAGAATTCCGCTTTTTTTTTTATTATACAACCAACGCCGGAGGAGTTTTTACAGAAAGGTTTATACTGGATTTTTTTTCTACCATCAGGCGCTGATATCAACAGCCAGGCAGCAGATGGAGCCACGGCGCTTTATGAAGCCTGTAAGAACGGTCATGTGGAGATCGTGGAGTTCCTGCTGTCTCAAAAAGCCGACGCCAACAAACCGGGCAAAACCGGACTGCTGCCGATTCACATAGCAGCTCAGAGGGGGAATGATCGGTGAGTGTACAGTCATCATCTGTGCTGAAGTGATGTCATCATCATGATAATAAAAATAAATAAATAAATAAAAATAATAATAATATACACTGTTTTAATAATAATAATATACACTGTTTTAATAATAATAATAATAATAATAATAATAATAATAATAATAATAATATACACTGTTTTAATAATAATAATAATAATAATAATATTAATAATAATAATAATAATATACACTGTTTTAATAATAATAATAATAATAATAATAATATTAATAATAATAATAATAATAATAATATACACTGTTTTAATAATAATAATAATAATAATAATAATAATAATATTAATAATAATAATAATAATAATAATAATAATAATAATAATATACACAGTTTTAATAATAATAATAATAATAATATACCCTGTTTTAATAATAATAATAATAATAATAATAATAATAATAATAATAATAATAGTAATAATAATAATAATAATAATATACACCATTTTAATAATAATAATAATAATAATAATAATAATAATAATAATAATAATAATAATAATGGACATGTAGGTAGGCCTTTCTTCATGACAAAATTTAATTATGGATATTGTGGATATTTATCTTTTGACATTTCCTTATTTCCCAAAAACACACACATCGCATTTCAGACAATTAACACAGTTAATTGCCTTTAAACCTGATCAGATAAAGGATTTGTTTTAATATTTAATACATTTGGAAAAACATGTTAAGGTTGAAATTTCTAGAATAACCAGGAACATATGTTTTTAATATATATTTTTTTAAACACTAACCTGGGAAAATAAATATGTTGCATAAAGGGAGTTCCAGAAGTAACGAGATAATTGTATTTTTTTTTAATTATTATTATTATTATTTTTATTGTAATATTTTTTTTCCAGGTCCAGAAAAGCCTCTCTAAAGCATATCGCATTTCATGTTTTAATGTTGTGTTGATAAGCTACTTTATATAAAGTTTTAAAAATGATTCAATTAAAGACTTTATTATTAAAATATTGAAAAAGTACATTACGTTTTGGAAAACGTCTGTAAAAAGGTTGAAACATCCAGAAACATGAAAAAATGAAATCTTTATTATTATTATTATTATTATTATTGATTGAACTCAGTGGAAGTCGCCTGATTGGTTCATTTTTAAATCCATGTTCCCTCGTTGATGATTTATTTATTTATTTATTTATTTATTTATTTATTTATTCTGCCAGTGATTTGAAATTTAAATATCTGTAAATTTCTCATGCTGTGAGGAATCTTTCCATCCTAAATAATTAAAATTGAATGTGTTTATTTTATTTTAATTTGTCCTGTATTCAGTTTGAGGTTACTGAGTACTTAAATTATTCTGCTGTCTCAGAACCTTAATTCCTGGGTTTTTCAATAATTGTTTAATTCTTAGCTGTAGTAGTGCTAGCTCATAGTTTCCTGTTAGCACATCATGTGACTTAATTATTGATTAGTGCTCTTTGCAATAACTCTAAGGCAGTACAGTCACACTGGTGTGTATTGTAAGTATGTACTACACTGAGTGTGTTTATCTTTGTGAGTCTGATGAAATGATTAGACTGAATAATTGAATGTGTATAAATGTTGTCGCATGCTGTTTCAGCACCGACCTCTTCACTTACGGGTCAGCACACAATACTGACAGGGCGCTTCAGTAAGTCCCACAGCGTGGCTGGAAGAAAATGCAAGGAAAACATGCTGAATTAACATGTAACACGATTAACACGACATTAACGTGTAGCGTGAAACACAGTGTGGTTTTAATTTATGGAGTCATGTGACCTTAACCGTGTGCCAGTCTGCTTTTTCACTACAGCTCTCACGTCACTCTCAGCTCAGGCTCCTAGTGGTGTTTTAATCACTTTCAAGCTGCTTTTGGATTTAGAAAGTCCATTAGATGAATAAGTGTATTTAATGGTGGCGTTCATAAGGCTTCATGACACCTACGTAACTCCTTCCGTATAAACCTACATATCCATATCCACGTCCAAACTAGTTTGTTTTGATTTAACACGTGAGGCAGATTTTTGTTGACAAAATCTGGTGTTGTGACACAACTACGTTCGAAAGTCATGACAACTGACCTTGTGACACGTCAAACATCAAAACCTGACATGACATAATCTGGGGTCGGGTTACATACGTATAAGCTACATAACTGTCATAGCTCTGACATAGGCATTCGTAAAAATGTTATAAGCAGACATATGACATTTTACTTATGGACCATAGAAAATATACTGACACTCTCATTAGTGTCATAACATTGACATAGGTATTCATAAAAAGGTTATAAGCAGAGCTATGGCATTTACTTAAGGACCACAGAAACTATGCCTTACACAGAAAATAGTCATAACAGTATCATAGCACTGACATTGATATTCATAAAGCATAAGCAAAAATATGAAATTTTACTTAAGGGCCATAGAAAATATGCTCAGCTGTCATAGCATTGACATAGGTATTCATATGTATGTTATAAGCAGAAATTTGAAATTTTACTTAATACATTTTTTTTACATAGATTATAAGCAGACATAGGAAACTCAGTTAAACATAAACTCTGTGATTACAGTTTCACAGAATCTGGAATGGCGTAGATATTAATAAACATCTTATAAGCAGAAATATGGAATGTATATCAACCTCTCAGCAACCGTATGTCACTTGACTCAATGTCCTGTCAGCTTGACCTCAGAATTGATGAATATGACTTCATGAATGTTTATGTAGGTTTATGAAGCCCTTATGTCAGGACAGCCCATGTGAGATGTAAGATGTAGGAGTTTTTCGAATGTAAATGAGAATCATCATGCCATTTCACGCAATAATTCCGGCTACTAAACCATTCTTATGTACTGTAACTGCCTCCATTAGCAGTTCATTAGCAGTTCATTAGCACTGTCATAGCACTAGCATTGCCGCTCAGGTGTGTGAATCAGATGTAAAACTTTAACACTGACTCTGTGCTTCAGAATCGTGTCGATGCTCATCCCTGCCACCAGTAAGGCCCGTGTGAGGCGTAGCGGCATCAGTCCTCTCCATCTCGCCGCCGAGCGAAACCGAGACGAGATCCTCGAGCTGCTCATCGAGTCCGGCTTCGACGTCAACGCCATGCTGTCCGAGGACCGCAGCACCATGTACGAGGACCGCCGCAGCACCGCCCTCTACTTCTCCGTAATCAATAACAACATCGAAGCCACCAGCATGCTACTGCAGGCCGGCGCCGACCCCAACCTGGACACGTTCAGCCCTCTGCTCGTAGCCCTGAGGCAGGGCTGCATAAGGACCGTCACGTTACTGGTGGTACACGGCGCTAACGTCAACGCCTACATCCCCACGCACCCCACCACCTTCCCCGCCACCGTCATGTTCTGCATGAAATACCTCACCATGCTCAAGTACCTGATGGACAACGGCTGCGACGCGCTGTCGTGTTTCAGCTGCGTGTACGGCAGCGACCCTCACCCGCCTCTGAAAACGAGTCACGGCCACCGAACGCGCTACAGAGACGATCAACCTACAGCACACAACACCTGCGTACAGGTAACACAGTAATCCCTTTTACTGCTGTTTCTCCTGCAGTGTCATTGCTTTGACGTCCATAACAACATTCTGAGCAGACACAGGAAACACACGTTCCTCATCAACCTGAGAACGTAACATACATAACCCTGTCTTTACTGTTTCAGGGAATTTGCATAGATGCTGATTAAAAATGTTATAATTAGAAATGTTAATTAAGGACCATAGAAAATATACATTACTCTGTCTTTAGTGTCATAGGATTCATTCATATTCATTACATAGTTATAAGCAGAAATATGAACATTTTACTTATGGACCAATGAAAAGATACATAACTCTGTTATTACAGTGTCATAGCAGTGACATACAGTAGGTATACCTAAAAAAATTTATAAAATGTTTAAAATATCTTTTAATAAATTATATTTTACTTAAGGACCATAGACAATAATATATATCTTACATTACTGTCATAGCCTTGACATAGGTATTTATAAAACTGTTATAAGAAAAAAATATGATATTTGACATAAAGACAATAGAAAATGTAAAATATAAGTCATAAAGTATAATATACATAACTCTGTTATTACAGTTTCATGGAACTGGTGTAGAAATATTCATAAGAATGTTATAAGCAGAAATATGGCGCGTATTCCAGCCTTATGTCAACCTGTCACATGACTCAGGAGTTATGTCAGCTTGATATGAACACAGATGAATAAGACTTCCTAAATGTTGCGTAAATGTTTCTGCATGTAGTTTTATGTCATGTTATGAAGGCTTTATGTCATGACAGCCTGTGTGATGGGTTAGATGTTAGGAGTTGGTCAGAAATGAAGGCACCTGTGCTGAGGTGGGCGGAGCAACACAAAAGGGGGTGTGGAATTTAAAGATATATATATATATATTTTAAAAATGTTTATCAGTAGTAAAAGAAGTAAAGGTTTATTATATATATATTTTCTTGGTCATGTGCAAATGGGCGTGTATGGGAGGCGGAGTCGAGGAGTACACAAATCATCCCAGTGTTTTTGTAGCTCACCTTGTAAACACTAGAGCGCAAACTCCACCTGCTGCACCGTTAGTCCATTAAGATTAGCTTGAAATAAGAAATAACATTTAAATCAAAAGGAAACGTGTACAGTCCTGACCGATCTGAATCAATCGTAGCACAGCTATGCTAACACTGACGCTAATACTGTACCCGTGTCTCCTGTACCTCCAGTTCTGTGACATTGTCTCCACGGACTCGTACAGCCCCTGGGCTGGACCCATCATAGACGTGCTGCTGGATTACGTAGGTGACGTGAAGCTCTGTTCCCGGCTCGTTGAGCACTTGGACAGTTACGCGGACTGGGCCAACATCAAGGAGAAAGCAAGTACGGCTAAACCTTCAGGCGTTAAAAGTGCTGAGAAATCCAGCATGGTCACTAGAAACGTCCTGAATTATTACACCGCATCGAGTACATCTCAGAAAGGAACACTGCAGTACAGCAATTAGACATTCGCAAATATTTAATAATCAGTTACCTCAAACATCAAAATCTCTATAAAAATCTCAAATTTTAAATAATCAGTTTAGGAAATCAGACAGTGTATAAATATTAGAAACATAGCGAATGTTAGGCCCAGCAGCTTTGCTAAGCTACAGTAGTCTAGCAGTTTGAGACACTGGGTGTGTGTGTGTGTGTGTGTGTGTGTGTGTGTGTGTGTGTGTGTGTGAAACCAGGCAGGATTTTCACCAGGGAATTATCGATATTATGTTCAGAGTTGAGTTATGAGCATATAGTAAGGATTTAATACTGAAACGTAAGCACTATTCAGGAGTTATTTAGGGCAGTGTTTGAATAAAACAGAGGTGTTTCTAAAATTAGCTTGAGTCCAGCGCCGCTGTCTGACAGTTTGATGTAACCACAGTTCGTCAAGCTGAAATGTATGTTTTAGCTGTAAATACACCCAAAAAAATGAGCTCGATATTAAACACATAAGTATTTAAGTAAGTAAGACACTTAAATATGACAGTTTTATTTTTTTCTCGGTATCTGTGTGCATTTTGAATGCATTTTGGCTTGTAAAATACAGCGACCTTAGGTATGAGAAATGTGCTATATAAATTCAAATAAACTGTAATTAATTAATAATGTTGTCACTTAAGAGTAAAAAAAAAGAAGATAAATAATATCTCGACATTGGAGGAGACGCATCTTAATCAGAGCCACTGCTGATGTCAGAGTGATTTTTTTTATGGATAAAATTATGAATGAATTTAAACGTGTAAGTGCTTGGTCAGCTTATCCTTCAAACCCTGGTCATGTTTTCTTTATGGAAGACTGCATCGAATCAACAAAAACATTAGTGTTATTTATCAATCTGACAAATTAAAAAAATAGGAAATTAAAAGCATGATAAAGCCCCTAAATTCCATGTACATGTTATCATTTTTATGTCTTAGAATCTCCTAGCTTCTTGAAGATCTTTTGTGCATGAGAAACAAAAATAAACTGCAATATTAAAAAAAAACAGCTAAATAATAGCCTGTGCTGGATCAAGTGCTATTCTCTGCACTGCTGAATAATGAGTGTGGAAGCCATTTTTTTAATTAAACCAGTGATTAATGTGGCTAGTTCATACAACTAGGACTAGTCATGCAGTGATATATTGGTGATATATGAGATTTAACGCTTGTCATCTTCACATTCATATCTAATTGTATTGTATCTTTTTAAATTTTAAATTTGTCTTTTTCTTCTATGTTACACGATCTTCTTCCTCAGTCTGCATTTTCTATCCCCTGATTTTTTGGGGGGATTTAAAGGCAGGTGATTGTGTTTAAAGGCAGTGGTCTAGACACAATTTAAAAACTCCGTCTTAGACGCTTCTACTTAAGAAAAATCTGGGAACCTTAGAGGCGTGAATTTTAATAATCTGAACGCTGCATAAAGAAGCAGCTGCGTAACTCGACTCTGAATACGAGGAACTTTCCCTGAGTGGAACCTTTTAGTCACTGCATCATCATTCTCTTTAAATCAGTAAGTATTTGTATCTTTTCAGTGCTGTCTCTTGTTCATTTCTTTTTTTATTTCAGTGCCTCCGCGGCCACTCATGCAGCTCTGCAGGCTGAAGATCCGGCAGCTGATTGGAATCCACAGACTGAACAAAATCAGAAAGTTGCCACTTCCGGGACGACTGATCAAATTCCTGAACCATGAGGAGCGCACGCAAGATGTATGAGCCTCGTTAGGTGTGACAGAAAACACAGATAAAGGGAAAGATTAAACGAATACATAAGGAACAACACATTTACACTAAACAGCACTTAGGCACATGTAAAGAAAGTCTGTAAAGAGAAGATAAAAAATAAAGAGATGAAAAGTAATATTATTATTAATGACTATAAAACCAAATCAAATCAATAATCAGTGTGATTGTTTGCATTTAAAGGCACATCATTTCTCTCAGTTCGTAGAGTTTTATAAGGTGCTCATTTTGTTTCCTGCATCGTGAACAACCTCTAAGCAGACGTGTCTCTGTTTCTGCATCTAAAATCAGAACAGCTTCCGTTATGTTTTTGCCCAAAAAAATCCTCTATTACTGAATATAAAACATTCTTTAACGACATACACACGTCTCTGTCTAAGATTTACTTTTATTCTGGAAGAACAAAAAATTATCTTCTGATTCAGAAGACAGTAAAAACATCTAAGACTAAAGTTATAGAATATTACTAAACGTATATATTTATATTCTTCAAACGATTATTATTATATTTATTAACAATCATTATATATAAATTATGACTTTTGCACAGTGTCTACTGTATTGTATTGTAAATATCTTTAGAAATGAATTTGTCGAAATCAGATCTACAGATATGTGACAAATTAAAGGGAAAAAAAAAAGCACAAACCAAACCATCTGAAATGCGAAAATAAATGCCCCCCACACCGCATAAGAGAGCCACTGTGTGATCAGTACTGTGTGTACGGACACGTGTCAGTACTTTCCTGTACGCATTATGTGTGTATATATTCTTTAACCCATTTCATATGTACAGTATGTGTGTATTAATTTAAATGAGTTGTAGTCCGGGACAGTTACGATGCAATATTGGACTGAATTGCACTTAGTTTTAATACAATCTTAGAATAAAAAAGGTTCAATTTAGCACTCTTAAGCGTTCTTTAGTTTCTTCCTCTGTAGAAAGTTACTCTTTCAGAAAAGGATCTAAGCAGAACCTTTGTTAGACGTTTAAAGAGCCCTTAAGACTTGGTTTAATAGTGAACATGGAAGTGAAGTGGTTATAAATACAGTGGCCAAATACTGTATTATTTGATGTAATAGTAATTATTTGTTGCTGAATGTAATAAATTAATATTAAAATGTTGAGAGAATGACTGTTTATAGCTGCTGGAACATAAGTGATAACAAACTATGTTCAATAACATTAAATGTAGCTATTTATGCTTAAATTATTTGCTGTTCTGTGCTGTGGTATAAGAGGAATAAAACACTTTAGGTGTGCTGTTATTGAAAAATAATCAACCTCAAGGTCGTAACAGTAACTTGAAGTCATAGCTTTACCTCTGACTGTTATAAAGCGCCGACACTGGAGACTCCTTCCATGTTAAAAAAAAAAAAACACCTCCGTAGGAAGAAGAAAACTTCTGTTTATGAGGAGTGAATGAGCTGTTTCTATGGAAACGATATAATATATAAACCTGTGAGTTGCAGCTGCACTACTGTCAGAGCTGCTGTTATCGAAAATTAATCAACACCTCCTGACCAATCAGAACCCAGAATTCAACAGCACTAAATTATTGCACTTATTCCTAATTTTAAATTGTAATTAAATGAGTTTCAATGCTGTCTAACAAGCACAAGGGGGCAGCAACGATCTGCAGGCTCTGTAAAACAACAAGGTTTGAAATATCCATCATAGACATTTGTCCAATCTACTGAGACAGGTTTTATGTTTATATATATACACACATACATATAAGCTATACTATACTGTACAGCTTTGCCACATCGCTCCTGCCTACAACTCTCATTCTCCATTTGTCTTCCATTTTAATGCGTTTTGTCCTCCACTTTCCTCACAATGCATCACGGGTCTGAAACAATCGCCAGTCAATACAATTTGCGAGGTGGGCCAAACCACAGCAATCCATTCTGCCTCCCTCGTCTCTGGGCTCGTCGAGCTCCGGCAGCAGTCGTGTGGAAAAATGGCTTTTCGAGAGAGTAATGGGCCGAGATTAGAGGGTTTCATCACCATTTGTTTCGTGCAGAGGATTGAGTAGACAAATAAAAAGTGCTGGCTGAAGACTGAGGGATGTTTTAGAGCTGGATGTGGACTCAGGATCTACTCAAAGCCTTGCACCAATGGTGTAGCTAAGAATATAACTTTGTGTGCCTATAGAGGGGAAAAATCCTAGATTATATTCACACTGCTATCACACGGGAAACCAGAGGAGCTTCGTTAGGAGCCGGAGCAGTAATGGCTGATTTGACCCACCTGAAACTTGCTCCCTTTCATGTACTTATGCATTTTCTCTCCCTGTCAGTGAGATTTCTGATATTTACAAGGCAAAAGTGAAGCTGCAGAAATGCAGAGTGAGCTGGAAAGCCAATATTTTGGTTCAGGCCTCACCTCTATTTTGCTTGTTTTTAACCAGGTTGCCGTTATTGATGGTCCAGATGTTCAAGCTGGGGTTCCGCTAACCTTTCTGCACTTTTCAATTCATTAATTAATTCAGAGTTGAGACATTCAAACAGGAAATACTGTTATCACCCAATTTTTGTCCCCCAAAAAGCCAAAGGGCATCATCCTTTTTTCATTATAGCCCTGTGACCGGCCATGTGGAGGGAGATAAAACATGAGCGTGATTAATGGCTCACTTCTCGCGGTCAGGCATCTGGAGGCCACCCCAAACATACCATTATCAAGAAAACCTTTGAAAGAACTGGTATGGATCTCATCTGACTCATTGGACTGGCAGACTGCTTTGCAGTGCTCGATGCTCCAGGATCAGCAAAACCAAGGGATAGGAAACAGACATTGGATGATCCAATATGGATACCTTAAAGATTTGCACTTCCTTACAACTGTTTAAGTCTCACTCTTGCTTCAGTGGATAATTTAACCTGGATACTGTAAATCTGTGCCCAAGAGCTGCTGCTGTCATCTCAAAGACTGTCCAGAAAACCCAGAAAGTTTTCTCCAATCCATTCAGAACCTCAGAACAAAACTCTTCACACTTTGTAACTTATCGCAGGAGAATTTGTTCCATTGTGAGAATTTGCAATCACTTTTTTTCCCTTTTGCAGCATGCACTATTTGATCATTTTCCTACTTGTGTGAACGAAGGAACAATTGTGAAGCCGAAGCCGAGCATGCTATAAATTTCTTTCATTTCTGTCCTAAGGGTGCATAAACTTTTGCAATCAACTATACACACATATGTAATCATCCACTCGAGTTCCCTCTTCATACCCCTTACTATTTTTTTTTTTTGTCCATGTCCGTCATGCAATCAGCAATCCGTTGGAGTCCTGGAGCTCTTCCCTACCTTCAGGAGCCCTGAGGCATCTCAAGCCCCATCAACATCAACAACACATTAACAATCTCTGACACAACAAATCAGCAAAGCTCACTTCAGCCTTGGCTTTCAGACCGCTCAGTCCACTGCAGAGTCTACCCATGAGTCATACTGAAATTTTCCCCAAACGATCAGAATCAAAATAAATGATTATGTGAATTTTAAATCTGCTAGATGTGGAGTTTTGGTGCCTCCTCTTGTGGAAAAGTGCAACTGAAAATGGCTCAAAGTTAATATACATACAAGGGGGATTGAATGCTGTGTGCCAAACTGTAGACTACACACTAGATAGATAGATAGATAGATAGATAGATAGATAGATAGATAGATAGATTTATTGATCTTGAGGGAAATTGCAGTGTACACATTACTACATTATTACAGTAGTATATGGTTTGGGACGAAGCTTTAGTGTACATTTATATGCTGTCATCATTTCCTCGGTATTAAAGAAATGTTATAGGAATAAAAACCTGTTACTGAATACTACATAAAAAAGCAAAACCTCTTATCTTCAATAAAAACGTATCTTTTTAGCAACGTTAGTCTGCTAGCAACGTCAGCTCTTCGAGCTCTGTTTTAATTTCGCTTTGGTCAGTGATTATTCCTGATTGTCGATCCTGTGATATAGCTATGCAGCTAACATTACCTAGCTAGCTAAAAGCCAAGCTCGGGTTGTGAGTCATGATGTGAGCTTACTCCCTGCCGTGCTTCAGGTGGCTCTAATGCTGATGGTAATGAGCTACCTTGCTAAGTTTAGTGTTGAAAACAAAAAATAACACATCTACAAACGTCTAGTGTGTGTATTTGTATAATTTGATCTGTGTTCTGTGTGCTTTTACCTCAAAGAGCAAAGATTTCTCATCATCTCTTGTCTTCTTTGCCTGCTATAAATTGTGGTGTACCTCAGGGCTCCATTTTGGGCCCTATTCCATGTTCACTGTATACCTTCTGCTAGGGTGTATCTTTACAACTTTTATGCTAATGAAACACTGCTGCATTTCACTCTAAAATCAGCTGAAAGCTACTGACAAACTAAACCATCCAGAAATCTGAATAATGCTGTTTATGCTTTTATTTCTTCTGATTACTGATTACTGTAATTCCCTTCACAATAATCTGTCAGTCAACTCAGGTTTGTTATCCAGTCCAATTTATGTTCTATGTCTACTGGCTAATTAGCTAAAGTCAGCTTGCTGGCTCGCTGCCATCAGCTCTGCGTGGTGCTGAACTTCTTTCTAAAGTATGAAGCATGGAAATGGCCAACAAGTCAAATATAAAAGTTCTTTACTTTATTCTGCACAGCAGATTTATAAAGATTCAATTACTAAATTATTCCATACACTCAGAAATGGTCATTTTTTTTCTGGAGTCTGACTGAGTCTAATTGTGGAAGCGGTCTCAAATGTGAAGAGGGGGATTATGGGTAGTAGGTGGTAGACGCTCCACAGGAAAACCCTGCATGATTCAAACGGCTCCAACCGCAACCAACTGCGCTGCAGGGTCGATGCTAATCACAAACACAACCCATGCTGCCAGATGCACCTGGCATCTCTCTCTCACACACACACACACACACACACACACACAAACGACTCTGCTTTTATTTCTTCTATCAGACAAAACAAGCCCTGTGCCAGCTGCTGTGTCACCGCAGTGTGACGTCTTTACACATGGAAGTCAAGTCAAATAAAATCAGTTACCACAGCGCTGTAAACGTCAAAGCTGAAGACACTGGCGTTCCAGTAAAAAAAAAAAAAAAAACGAAAACAGAGGTCCTTTATAATGTTCTGGTTTTATAAAACACCACAAATTGAGTTTTCTGCCCAGGAATATTTCCGAGTTCCTAATCTTGGGAGCGAACAGTGATGGGAATTCCGATTCAGTTTCCTGATCCGATGCTTTCAAAATGATTCTTTCAGCTGATTCAATCTCACAATAAAAATGGACCACATGAAAGTCTCGCCTGTCCATCACCCACGGCTCACCAACAATAGAGCTAAACACCACCAAGAAAGTTTCCCACTTTCATCTATTTTCATGAATTGAAGACACTCTTGTGATAATCAACAAGAAGATCACTAAGTTAAACATGACCACATGTATATTTTTCCATTGTTGTTCTATGTTATTCGGAGTCTCAAATCTGATTAGTTAGAAGGTGCTGATTGGCCAGGAAGAGATTTTCTGAAAAGCTGAAATAAATAATCCCATTCATGTGAATGTAAAATTGGATATTGTTCATGCTCTCCCACTGGATTTAACCTTTTACAACATCAGGGGAATTGTATAGATTTAAATTATACCTTCTTTACAACATTTGGACTGAGATTTTCTCAATTAAGCAAGACTCCATAAAGCGGCAAATCCAAACAACTGGCTCGGAGGATTCCTCTGATCAATCCTGTGGTGCGACGTTTCTTCAGGTCCCCGCTCACAACTTTAGTTCCTACCTGCAACTACGTAGTTCCCGTGTACGGTTTGACGTAAAAATGGAAGAACACTTTATAAAAGTGGTTTCATCGTATCCTGTCATGTAGCAGAAATCGCTGGTGCTTCAGCTGAGTGTATGTAGCTAGTACAAAACCGAGCATGCGACATGTAAACCAAACTACTGAATTTCATGGTAATTATTGTGTTATTTAATGACAGAGCGGGAGTGAAGGAGTAGCTGTGACATGTCTCACAATGATCCATCCATGTATAAGTAGCACAACTCTATTAGCATCATATTTTGGTGGGTTTACAAGCAACCGCTATTTCAAAGCGAGCTTCAGGTTTGCATTTAAACAGCATGCAGATTAAAACCAATGTTTTTAAAAATAAAAGACAAAAGAACAAAGACCCATGTGCTAATGATAGCACACCGACAGACAGAGCTAAATAAAATATCAAACCACGATCAAACTCACTGGGGGAAAAAAAAAAGGTCACATGGTGATGGCTGAGATGGTAATTTTTATCTTTTGATGTCCTGTGGTCAGTTTTTATGTGAAAGGGGAAAAAAAGGTTTCACCTGCTGAGCTGGAGTTGTGAATTGCAGCATAAGATTACAACCAATAATCCTCAAATACAGCG
This sequence comes from Pangasius krempfi, assembly GCA_037576825.1. Lineage (NCBI taxonomy): Eukaryota > Metazoa > Chordata > Actinopteri > Siluriformes > Pangasiidae > Pangasius > Pangasius krempfi. The sequence continues at coordinate 17,603,414 of CM074992.1, forward strand.
TAAATGAAGTTCTTTTTCATCACCTCCAAGACTTTGCGTCTTCTCTTGATTTTTTTTTTTTTTTACGTGTGAGAAAATGTTTCTTTTCCTCATTCTGGTTTCCTACATTTAATACACAGCGCCCCCTAGCGCACATATTTATGATATGTGCAAATCATTACCATGTTTAAATTACCCAAGACACTCGATAAGTACAAAGAAAAGTTGTCCTCTTCCAGAAAGTTCCCCCATTCGAATAAAATTACACTTTCTTAACTTCTTCAGCTTCGGACAGTTGATGAACAGAACTGCAGATGTTTACTACCGCATGTAAACACTCATATCTTTTTGTTTAACTACTGAGATTCTGCTAGTGTCATAAATCCAGGCAGCAGCGCTACCGCAGCGTGACCGCAGTGTGAGAAATAACAGTAATGTCAGGTCAAAGTCCTTGAGAAGTGAAGGTCACTACAGCGCTATTAGGGGAGTGCGGTTTATTTCTGCTTACACGACAGAACAATGTGACTAATGTGTTTATACAGAAAGGGCACAGACTGTCGTTCGATGCTTGTGTGTATTACGAGAAGACGGACCAACACTAGACCAGAAATAGATCTGGAACAGAAATGCGTGTTCTGCTGCTAAAAACTAAAAACTAAACACAGCCGAAGTTTAATTACATTGAGAAATCTGTGGAGACTGAAGACAGTTAAAGCTATTCTTGGCTTAAGCGTAATGAGATATAAACTCCCAACCTTCCAGTCGTTAGTCCAGCTGACACTGGAGACTCCTTCCGTATAAATGTTACAGAAAACTTCACCGTTTACATGTGTTTGTTTTTATCAGTTTATGAGGCGCGTCCGCCATACAGGTGCCTGTGAATGAGCTGAAACAATAACGTTCTAGGACGAACATATTAACGTAAATTAATCCACTCTTTTTGACCAATCAGATTTGAGAAATCAGTTGTGATGAGCTAGAAAATAAAATAGCAGAGGCCACAGAATGGAACCGTGTGGCACCCCGTATGTAACACTAGCTAATTTAATAAGCAAAGAAAAATTAGCTTCCCTGCGCCAGAGTATTATATGTAGATGTATGCTTTTGTGCAATATTAGCCGAGGTCCTGTATTTCTTTCCCTCTTTCTTTCTTTCTGCTTAGACACGCTCTGCTCACAGGAAGAAAGGATACCTTGCTGGATTAGCATTGCAGCAGCTAGCCACTCAGGCCCCTTTTCCACCCAGGATCGATTTCCTGATGAGGCAAAGCTCTTAAATCACAGTGCCATGGCAGTGCTGACTCCACTCTACTCCTCAACCTGGAGGGAGAGAGAGAAAAAAAAAAAACGCTAGCAAGAAATGAATGCTTGTCACAACACCATCTATCACTGGCTGCAGCTGAAGACACCGTCTCCTCGTCTCCCCTCCTGCCCTCAGACAACACCGGCCCAGAGTTATATCCAATGTGTCTCCTAAAGTAAGACGGAGCTTTACATCACTGGCTAATGGAAAGGCCATGTCAGCTTAGAGAGATGTTTGGCAATATCTTATCAGAGCTGACACGCTGTAATGCCACTGTGTATAATTCACCTACATCTCCAGCACAGTCAGGCAAACACAAATACTCGCCGAGACACACGCTGCGTCTTCTGACACAAGTTACTGAAGCTAGTAACCAAAGCTACAAACATCACAAATAGATTGTCTTGATTCTCTGCAGTCCAATATTCAAATAACATAAGCACCAAGGACAGTCCCATGATGCATTGTGACACCATCATGATGATGACCAGGGGGCACAGAAGTCTAAATATGTTTTTAAACCATTTTTAAATTGGATTTTGACATAAAATGTGGTGAGAAATTATATTATAGTAATTGTCCAACCTTCACTCATTTGGTCCAAACCACACAGAATCAGGCTCCCGTTAGATTAGCTTCTCTTGGTAACTTAGCTAGCACTACGCTGGCGCTGAAGGGATGAATGGATTATTTTTATGGTTTAAATGCTGAATAAACTATCAAGATGCAAATGAACAGTTTATTTGAACCATTTTTATGTTATAAAAGTTATCCAGGAAATCCAGAATGCTTTTGTACGATACATGCGCGGAGATATTGCGCACTAGCGAGTACACAGTGCATTTTAAACAGATGTTGGCGCATTCTCCATTCTTGTGTCCTTGTGAACATTCTTCCAAAGTCCATTTTCCTGTTATTGGTATTGAGAAAGACCCAGGGGCTTTGTAGCAGTCACTCGTGAATGACCAATTCAAATCAGAGATGCAAATGATTGTGAATGTAATTACTTGCCATTTGTGTGGTGTTGTAAAAAGCTGTGCTCATCAGGAAATGAATAGGGAAACATCTCCGCTTCGAATTATCTCCTGTGATATAAAAAGCTTCCTGGCCTTCTGTTCTATTAAATCAGCAAAATTCAAAATGAACAGCCTGTTATTTTTTTTCCGGAACTTGTGCTTTATGTAAGGAATAAAACACTCTGCATGGTACTGTTATGGGAAAATAATCAAAAACAGCTGACACTGGAGACTCCTTACAGAAACCTTCACATGTGAATGAGCTGTTACTATAGAAACGAATACATATTAGAACAAGGGCGTTGATATAAACCTCAGTGCTGCTGTTACAGACCAACAACAGTGTTTTAATGCTAAGACAGTGTTTTTGGACAGTAACACACCAGACATGATGTCTGACTCAACTGTGGACTCGGGGGTTGACGGAGATCAGCTGTGGTGCCTCGAGGTTTTTAAGGCAGCTGAGCACTTTGGAGAAGATTAGGTTTCTCCCTCGACACTTCTGAGACACTAAAGATGTTGGTTGATAATACCTATTATAGTCATCCCATATAGATCACTGCACTCTCATGTTTGCTTTGGAATAACATCACTGACGTCATGTCCACGGAGGAGACTCCGAGTCTATATTTATGCTTTACTGCCATGAAACTGGAGCATCGGAGACGGCGAGCGCAAAGAAACGCGACGTCCGTGCTCAACCCGATTCCCAATTCACGTAAATGAATAAGTACAACTAGCAGTGGTCTAGCAGAGAAGAACAGATAAGGAGGTTTTTATGAGACAGAGAGATAAGAAGAGAAATAAAACAAGAGAGAGAGAGAGCTGATCTTGATGGAACAGCAGCATCCTCTAATGGGCCGGTCTCTATCAAATGCACAATCAGACAGGTCTACCTTAATGTACACAGAGTCATCCATCGTTTCCCTAAAGTGGATTAGAGCGTCTTTAAGGTCAGTCAGCAGGCAGGAAGACCACGCTGGACTTCCTGACATCAAGAAGCTTGATCAGCTCGTTGTCCGAACACACAAACCCCCTCTGCCCATTTTTTAATCTACTCTGTGCTGTGCTCAGAGTCTCGGCTAATGAAATGAGATCGACTTGGCCTAGAGACAACTCGTCCTCCTGATTAGGAGCTGCGTCGAACTCGCAGCGTCTTGCTGAGTCGTTTGTTTTGCACTGGAAAATCAAGTCCATTCTGAACATGATAGCAAGAAAAAAGCATACATTTGGAAGTTGTTGCATTAAAAATGTCAAGTTGATCGTCATGTCCACAAGTACAGTGTACAACATGCAGTGAAATTCCTGCTGGCATGATCTCCCACATCGACATCACAACAATGACACAAACATTTTATTTTTCATTTATCTACATAACCGCACAGTTTACGACAATTACACAGCTGCTCATTGAGCGCTGGGTCCAGGTTGTATTGGTGCTGGATGGTAGCAGTGATTAAAGTGGTGAGTGTGTACATAATACGTAATGCTGGAAATGCTACAAATGTGATATTTAATTATTTGTATATACCTGAAGTGGGCGTGGCCTAGACTGGAAGTTTTTAATTAAATACGATCTCTACAACCCTCCCAGTCCCGATGCACACCTTCGGTCCCATCCAGGTGTCCTGTGAAGCTTTTCTGATGAGCTTTATGAAAAAAATAGTGTGCCTCCTATTCATTATCTGTTCATGTATTCATATTGCTTTATATCTCCTCTAGGTCAACAAAAATTTCTGTAAGTCCAGCAAACACGTAACTTGCTTACAAAGTTCCTAAATGGCTGAATAGCGATAATATTTTATATATATTTTAGCCACAGACTCTGAACAGATGTGTCATGTTTTGAACCTGAAGTGGAGAATAAACTCACATTTCTCTGTCCAATCATCATTAAAGATTGTCTTCATCAGCACTTCACCACTCAGACTAGAGAGGGTAAATACATTTTTTAAAATCTGTGGACGTCTGTAAAACTTCCCTCTCTGAGCAAATGTCTCTAGCTCTCTCGGTAACTAGTCTCTGGTCTGTTGAGCTTCCTTCAGTTAAACAGTTGACATAAACGCATGTAACAGGATAATATACAGCAGAGGATCTGCTATAGAAGCCAGATCCAATGTGCTGTAGCTGAGCACCTTTTTCTCCAAAGGTTTAGTAGCTCAGAAGTTAATAAAGAGTCAGTGATTAATGATTTGCGCTACAGTTTCAACATCATCTCCAGGCTGAAGTCGATAATCACAGTGTTTACCCTGGTGAGTAAATTAATTTGTCCCCAGAAGATTATAAAAAAAATATATCGTCTGATCGATCAGCGCAGCTCAGCAGAAACAGCTGCATTTCGAGACGCTGTCAGGTGTCAGCAGCACAGCATCGCCCTCCCTGCGTAAACCACAGCCTATAAATTAAGATTCAATTTATTTGAAAGAGAATTTACGGCCGTGGCAGTCTAATGGAGGAACCTCATCTGGGGTTGTCACATCAGGGAGCACTTCTGTCTAATTAAAATAAGGAGTGGATTTTCTGCAACGCAGTAAAACTTGAGCTGTCACCATGAGCCAGGGCTCAGCAGAGAGAGAGAGAGAGAGAGAGAGAGAGAGAGAGAGAGAGAGAGACAGGAAGTCTGGATGCTCCGATAGATTTTTCCAGCCAGATCAGAGCCATGAATTTTACTGCCGAGAGGAGGAATGGCCAACAGATTACTCACCTCTGTGCTCTTTTCTGCGTTGCATGTTCCAAAATTAATGGCACCCTTTAAAAGAATGAACAAATATAATTGTATGAAATAAACATTGCACGAAAATGATATAAAGGTCTCACTTAAACAATTGGAGAAACCTTTTTTCTGGGGATCGCAATAGTAATATTTTCTCTCAAAACATGTATATGTCCCTTCATCTTCCATCACCATGGCGTCAGTCACGGATGTCAGGTTCTTTCTGTCCGGAAGATAGTTAGTGGCCAGGTGATGTGCATATAATGGATATATAGAAGTACACAAGCAGTTATAATGGCCATTAAGGACAATCTGGGCTCTTTTCCAGCTTTTATTAAGCTTTATGTCATCATGAATTCTGCTAAGTACCAACATATTTTAAAACCTGGTTGCATATGAGCACTAAATTAATGAATTAGTGAAAATTAGTGTTTTGTGTTAAACAGTGTATGGATTTGAAGCCCTGTGCTTACACTAGCAAATGACAGAGTGGCAGGATTCTTTACAAATTCTTTACAAATCCTCTCTCCCTCTCTCTTTCATGCTACTCCTGAGATACCAGTGATCCTGACCTCCGTCTCTCCAGACCTCCCTGATCCACCGTCTCTCCAGACCTCCGTCTCTCCAGACCTCCCTGATCCACCGTCTCTCCAGACCTCCGTCTCTCCAGACCTCCCTGATCCACCGTCTCTCCAGACCTCCGTCTCTCCAGACCTC
>CM074992.1:17609150-17620600 GCA_037576825.1 Pangasius krempfi
CACCGTCTCTCCAGACCTCCGTCTCTCCAGACCTCCCTGATCCACCGTCTCTCCAGACCTCCGTCTCTCCAGACCTCTCTGATCCTTCCCTTCTGTGGAAGTTTCCACTTAGAAACCATGAAGATGGCTGTGGATGTTCTTCCTTGGATAGCCTTAGGACTGCAATTGCTATGAACAGTTTTGCACGTCTCAAGTTTCCATCACTGAACAGTTAATAACTTCAACAAAATAGACTTTAAGTTAAAACTATAATGAATTCAGAAATAACTGATGCTCGTATTCATAATGCTCAAAAGCTCATAAGTTCCTGGTTGCACAACTGCACTTTTTGACTATATAGTACACAGTTATAGAAGAGAAATGATTTATAATCGCAGTATCCGGTGTCACCCAGATGAGGATGGGTTCCCTTTTGAGTCTGATTCCTCTCAAGGTTTCTTCCTCATGTCCTCTCAGGAAGTTTTTCCTCACCACTGTCGCATCTGGTTTGCTCATTAGGGATAAATTCACACACTTAAAATTTACACCTGGAATTTATTCATTTCTGTAAAGCTGCTTTGTGACAATGTCCGTTGTTAAAAGCGCTACACAAATCAAATTGGATTCAGTTGAAATGATGTATGACGCAATAAAGAGGCAAATCCAAAAGAATGTCTCAAATGATTCCTCAGACCGATCCTGTGGTGTGTGAGGGCTGATGTTTCTGCAGTTCCCTGCTCAGGGTTTTATTTCCTACTTGTAGTTAATTCCCATTTACTGTCTGACACAAAAAAAAAAACAGGAAGAACCGCGGTTTCATCATATCCTGTCACATACGACTTCTCATTAAACGTGTGGAGTGATAGTAGGAAGAAAAATAAAGCTTGGAAGGAAGTAGCAGGGATCAGCGGTGCCTCTGGTGAGGGTTCATAGCTAGTACATTTAGCTCACTTTGCTAATCTAATCTTAAACTAGTCCAAAGCTGAGCACGTCACCAATTAAATCAAACTGTAACTGATTTTAAACTAAAGAGGTGTGTTTGACTTGTATCGTGGGCTGTAAGCTGTATATTTTGGTTACTCCCATTTCTCATACGACAACAGTAGCGCTCACTACACACCCACAAGCGAGTGTGAATGTAGCATAAGCTCGGTAGATGTTAAACTTGTTGTTTGGAATAAACCGATGCATCATCCTCATACACACACCATTTAATAAAAACATTCACAGATCCAGATAAAGAGGTTAGGTTCAACTTTATTGTCATTATCAGAGTGCGAGTACAGAGACAACGAAACGCAGTTAGCATCCAGCTAGTAGTGCAAATAGCTAAAGTTAAAATGAGGTAACAGGGTTATGGGGCAGTAAGTTAACCGTGTACAGGTAAAGGTAAACTGTATGAAGCATAACCAGGAATGGAGATGGCTATAAATAAGAATTATGGTGCAGTTAGTTGAGATAAACAGTACACAGGTAAAGGTAGGCAGCGTGACGCGTGCGGTATGATGCAGCGGATAAAAAAGCAGATGTGCATAAAGATAAAGAGCTGCCGTTATGTTCACACTGAACATCAGAATGAAAATCTCGGTGATCTCAGCGACTTTCACCGTGACGTGGTTGCTGGTTTGAATGTTTCAGACAAACCACAGAATGGTGTGAAAAACAAACAGCATCCAGGGAGCGGTGGTTCTGCGTGAACCTTGCTGATGAGAGCGGTCCAGAGGAGAATGTGCGAGCCGACAGGAAGGCTACGGTCACTCAAATAACCACTCTGTGCAACCGTGGTGAGCAGAAAAGCATCTCAGAAAGAACAACCCGTCGAACCTTGAGGTGGATGAGCAGAAGAACACGTCGACTTTCACTCCTGTCACTCAAGAACAGGAATCCGAGGCTACAGTGGGAAGCTGGACAGGTGAAGGACGGACAGACATCAGCTGGACATTTTGTTCTGTTTGGCTGATTGGTTGAATGTTGTTTTATGTAATGAAGGGTGCCAATAATTATGACGCTGACTCAGTATCGCTAAGTGAGAATATAAGGCCGCACTGCACTGCTGTAAAGTCCGTATGAAACAGTGAGGAAGTCGCTGAGAACCCGGCGCTACAGGCTGATATGACGATAGCGCGTCCTTATTTATTTATTTATTTATTTATTTGATGTTATTTTTTTTTTTTCTTTTTGCGGCTCGGGGCGGCGCTTCAGAAGTGATGAAACGTTCCGCGTGCACTTCGGCTTGCGAGCTCGCGCGGAGCGTCGCGTCTGCACAGCGCACAGCGCAAACTTTTGCGCCGATTAATCGCCCAGCCGTATCAGATCGACCGGCGACGGACGCGCGCGCCGAGCAGCGATGAGTCCCGGAGAACTTCACGGTCCGGGCCGCGCGCGCGGGCAGCGTGTGTGAGTTTGCACCGCGGCGGAGCGGATTCGCCGTCGCTCGGAACCCCGCGTGCGCTCGTCCCTTCTCTTCTTCATGCCACCCACTGATGACAGAGGTGGGCGACAATGTTCGGGGTTCAGAGTAGCAAGCAGCTCGCGAGGAAGTGCGCCGCCGACGCCGCCGCCGATCAGCTCGCGACGCTGCGTTGAATCCGTCCGAGCGGAAGAGTTTCGCGGCGCGCGCCGGACCGTCAACCCACCGCAAGGATGCGTGGCCGAGATTATTTCGCGCTCACTTTGGGCTTTGTGCCTTTTCTGCTCAGCCACTGCTTCCTCTTCTCTGCGCTACTGCAGGTGAGTTTCATGCGGAGACAAAAACGCGCGTGATTTGATGAACGCATGCGTATTTGAGTGTTTACGCTGAAAATAAAAGATGTCTGGATAATCTTTTAGAGGTTCTTTGGAGTTCGAACCCTCTTGCAAAGGTGCTTCATGGTAAAAGGTTCGAAAGCCGTGCGTTCTGGTCCGGTCCAGATTGGGGGAAGAAATCTTAAAGTGGAGCCATGTTATTTTCTTATGATGATGTTTTATTTTTAATTGAACTTTAAGTCCTTGGATCATTTTCTCGGTTCTTCAGGGTTGCAGATGGGTTTTGATGAAAGTTAATACACTGCAAATATACTCTCTCTCTCTCTCTCTCTCTCTCTCTCTCTCTCTCTTTCTGTCTCTCTCTCTCTCTCTCTCTCTTAGCAAGTGACTAAGATTATCTAACATTTCTCATAATGAGATTATTACATAATAACATCATATAATAACAACATTAAATCTATTTCCATATCACTATCAGGTTTATAATGAGTAAGAACATTTAGATATAAATTTAATAATCTAATATTTGTTTAAAAGCTAATATCTAACATCTAATAAAGAGAATTATTAGTCGAATTAGTCAATATTCAAAGTCATCTTTTTCCCCCAGTGTATGTTTATTATCGAGCTCTTCTAGTTATTATTATTATTATACTTATTATCTGATTTGACTCATCCCTTGAATCTGATGTGTTTAATCCAAACCGCTGCGACTCAAAACCAATCCGTCGGCAGAAAACAAATAGGTGCATTATTACTGTTCACGTTTGGACACTGAGACTAATATTTAAATCAGCCTGATTATGTTCATGAAATAAATCTGTATTTAAAGGAGCTGTGGGCTACAAATATCTACGCTTTATATTTTTATTACACAGGTGATGTTCAGGTCATTTTTACGTAAGAATAAAACAAATAAATTAAAAAAAAAAAAAAAAAAACAGTGCTGAAATATTAAGTGCTTTTCTCAAAAACTAAACTAAAAACCACGTCTGAAGCCCCGTTCGGACAGGATTCGTTTTCCATGTGAAGGTGTGGAATGTGATTATTCCCACAGTTTGAATGTTTAAAAGGGCGAGTCAGAGAAGTGAGTTCTGCTTGAGTTCCTATCACAGACTACAGACATGTCATGGTCATGTGACCTACTGATGAGCAAGCACAACTGGCCACGCCCCCTACGACAAGCGCTTATAATAAAGATCAAAACAATCGTTGTGTATTAAAATGAAGTGTTTGTGTGCGTGTGTGTAGTTTTTAGTGTGATGTTGTGAAGACACGCCCATCTCTGTGATTTTTACACATCACCTATCTGACAACATTATTGAACACACACACACACACACACACACACATATACGCCTGCAAAACAAATCCCGTCCAAATAGTAGTTTATTTGCAGTGTAAATTCATTGCACCTGGAAACTGTAACATAAAGATTAGTTTTCATTTATTATGATTTGAGATTCATTGATACCGTTTTTTGTTTTTTTTTCAGACCGAGTACAAGTAGATGTTTTTGAAAATCATCGATGCTGATAATGAAATGCATAATCTACTTAGTATTAATAAATGACATTGCAGAATATTTTATTTTTGCTGTGTTTGTGTTTTTCGGTTTAAATAGCAGCCAGGAAAAGCGTGTGTGTGTGTGTGTGTGTGTGTGTGTGTGTGTGTGTGTGTTCATACCTCTACGCTACTAGACTCCTTCTTTCTAACGTTAGCGAGCTGATTTGAATACAGATGAAGTGCATTAGCTAGCTATGTTCGTTCGCTCGGATCGAGAGGACGGCTCTTCTGTAAAGCTGTGAGGAACGTAGCGTTTTCGTTCTCGTTGCTTCGTTGTCAGTGAGCGATCGCAGCTGATCGTCAAGAACAACATGCTGGAACATAAGAGCTGGTATTTTCACTCAGTGCTGTGTGAAGACATGTTTTCCCTCTTCTAGCTAACATTTGCTGCTAGTGCTGAGGTTTATGTTTAAGATGTTTTGTCACTTGTGCTGTAGGAAGACGCTGAAGTTCCTCCTCTTGATATTTAAACAGAACGCAGTCTGCAGTCCTTCGAGTGTCATCGTTGTTTGGGAAATACGTTCGGATCTCTGTGATTACGTGTCGAGTGTGTTTATTAGGGTGATGACGTACACTAGAAATGTTGGCGTCAGAGTATTTTGATCGATGAGTACGGTATTGGAGTGATACCTGATACCAGTATCAGTATCAGTGTGTCCCTCATTTAAAGCCGTGTCTACATCTCATGTCTCTGCAGCACTGAGACTTACAGGACATTAGTGAAGTCACAGAGTGAGAGAGAGAGAGAGAGACTTCACTTCACATTACTCCCACTCCTCCAGGGAACCGAGGGGCCGAGGGGTGTGTGGGAGCACTCTTAACCTACACACACACACACACACACACACACACACACACACACACACACTCTTCTCTCTGCGTGTAGTGGGAGAGAGGAGAACAAATCTCTTTATTGGATATATTCTGACTCAGTTTTATCATCACACTTACTACAAAAAATGGATTATTATTGCAGGAAAAGGGTGAATAAATAAATAAATAAATAAATAAAGTCAGTGTAGGTGCATACATAATAAAGCAAGTAAATAAATCATTCAATAATTAAATAAATAAAATTTTAAATATTACATGTGAAACAAACTTTCACATCCAAAAAAAAGTCTTTGAGCTATCAGGGTCACATTTTTTTACCTGCATTTTTTTTTACATTCTTTCACTGGATCTACTTTTTTTTAAAAATAGGAATCGTTTGCACACTGTCATAAAAGAGATGCTGAGATGGATGCAGATGCAGGTGAACAAAGGCAAACAAATCCAAAACGGCAAAACAAATCAAAAGCAATCTAAGGTCAAGCCATCAACAAACAGGACACACTGGGCAAAGGTAAAGTCGAAAATCAAGGGACTTAACAGCAGGTCGAACCATATCAGCAAAATACAGGTTAGCAGGCTTGGTAACATCAGGAGCACAAGACAAACAGAGTGTATATTTCGCAAACTGTCAGTGAATCAAAGTCTCTTTTAAAGGTGCTTGTCTGTGTGTGTGAGAGAGATTGTGAACAGGTGTGCTCAAATAAAAGTCCGGTGACTGTGAACAAGGTAGTGTGCGTGAGTTATTATGAGTGTAGTCCATGTTTGTAGGTCATGGTGTGTGTTGGGAATTGGAGTTCACTGACTGGGTTGACCTGATAAAATCACACCAATCCCTCCGTACCCCTCCCACTCAATGATAATCGAGCTGGCCTTTTCTGCAATGGGAGTTCAGGAACAAATTCATGAGGTACTCAGGCTGGCCCGTGATGTCAGGCAGAGCAGGTGGGGTGGCCGGTGGGATGTTGATGGCTAGAGGATTGGGCACTAGTGGCTTCAGCTGGGAGATGTGAAAATACAGGGCTATGCAGCAGTGTTGGGATAAGTCAAGCTTGTAAGTGACTTAATTTATTTTTAAGACATTGGTGTGTACTCTCCCAGACCTGTTCAGTCCGTCAAAACCTGGTACCCAAGCACATATTGGAATGGGGTGAATTGAGTAGCTGTGTGGCAGAGTGAGTTTTGGGCGTACTCCGCCAAAGGCAGGAACTGAGCCCAATCCTCCGAGTTGTCAGCGCAGAACGTGCCTAAGAACCTGCTGATCTCTTGATTTGGCCATTCCACCTGGCCATTAGCTTGCGGATGGTACCCTGAAGACTGACGGTTACTCCCAACTTCTACATAAAGCTGGCCCACATGCAAAAGGAGAACTGGGGCCTTGGTCACACACAATGTCCTCTGGATTCCTGAAGTACCGGAACACATGTCTGAAGAGAAGTTCTGCTGTGATGAAGGCTAAGGGCAGGTTTAAGAGTGGGATTAGAAGTAGGGACTTTGAGAAGCAGGCAGTAATTACCAGGATCACGATGTGGCCTCGGGACAGATCAGTGATAAAATCCATGGCAATGTGTGACCAGGACCGTTGTGGTGGAGCAGCAGGAGTTTGTTGGGAGGCAGGGTTCAATAGCCCAATCCAGTTCCCAGTCGATGGCTCCCACAAAGCAGGAGGTGGGTAGAATGCGCTCCTCATTGCTTTCACGTGGCTTGGCAGTGTGAATACATGACAGGGCATCCACCTTGGTGTTTTTTGTGCCGGGACGATATGACAAGGTAAACTGGAACTGGGCAAAGAAAAGGGAGCAGTGGGCTTGACGTAGGTTCAGGTATTTGGCCGGCTTGAGGTACTCCAGGTTTTTATGATCCATTAAGATAGTAAATGGTTGAGCGGCCCCCTCCAGCCAGTGCCACCACTCCTCCAGGGCTAATTTGATGGCCAGCAGCTCCCAGTTTCCAATGTCATAGGTTTGCTTGGCCAGGGATAGCTTGTGGGAAATTAATGCAATGGGATGCAGCTTCAGCTTTTCCCTGAATTGCTGGGACAGGACGGCTCCCACCCCCAACTCAGAAGCATAGACCCCCACAATGAAGGGCTTAGCAGGATCAGGGTGCTTGAGGATGGGAGCAGTGGTGAACACTGGTTCAGGGCCTCCTCAGCAGCAGGGCACTGGGTTTTTTTCTGGACGAGTGATGTTAGCGGGTAAGCTATGTAACTGAAACCCTGGATAAACCCGGTAAAAGCTGACAAATCCTAGGAACCATTGCAGGTCTTTGACTGTCCAGGGTGTAGGCCAGTTAGCGATTGCAGCCACCTTGGATTGCTCCATGGAGACGCCGTCCAGGCTGATGATATAGCCCAGGAAGGATGATTATTGAACTCGCACTTCTCCCCTTTTACATAGAGCTGGTGCTGCATGAGCCACTGGAGAACCTCACGGACATGATAAACATGGGTTTCGAAGGAGGGGGAGTAGATCAGGACATCACCTATGTAAGCAATGATGCATTTCCCCAGCATGTCCCATAAGACGTCATTGATCAAGTGCTGGAACACCCTGATAATCTATACAAGGTTTGACGCCACACCCTTTCTTCTCCACAAAGAAGAACCCAGCAGATGGGGGGCAAGTGGAGGGTCTGATGTACCCCTTTTGGAGCACTCCCTCCATTGCTTGTTGTTCTGCCATTGACCAGGGATAAATCCAGTTATGAAGGGAGTGGTTCAAGGTAGTAGCTCAGTGGAGCAGTCATATGGGCAATGAGGGGGAAGCCCACGGGCCTTGGCCTTACTGAAATCTTCTTTCAGGTCCTGGTATTCAGGAGGAGTCGTGAGGGGATAGTGATCACCTGGCCTTTCCACTGTGGTTGATACCAGGGTGAACTGAGGGGACTGGATACATTGGCGATGATAATATGAAGACCAGCGGGTGAGTTGCTTTTCGGACCAGAAAATCTAGGGATTGTCTAGGATGGCAGTGTGCTTGGATGTAACAATGACTAGAAGTGTAATCTGCTCCAGGTGGCATGTGCCGACTCGAAGGAGGAGGGGCAGGGTTTTCAGCACGAGACTGTATGTAAGGCTCCCCGGCCTCCCTGTTCTCTGGTGAGTGATCGATCATGTGGCAAAACAGCTCAGCACACCGCTAGTATGAGGCGGTGGGCTCGACCCCTTGTTCCCACACCGCCAAAGCCCACTTAAGCGTTTTGCCAGTGAAGCAGGTTCAGGAAACATGCAATCTTCTGTGACTCTGACATCCCATCATGGCTGGCAAAATGCAGAAAACATTGCAGTAAAAACCTTTTATAGTGAGATGCGTTATCTGAGAATTTTTCCGGTAGCGGCATCGGCGAGCTGGCAGTCGAGGCTGCTGCATGGTGTGGCGTGGTGGAGGTGAGGGCTTGCAACAGGAGGTTAATCTTGGTTTCGAGGTCCACCAGCTGTCATCGCTGCTTTGCTATTAGTTGTCCGTGAGCCGGATGTTAACGGATGCAGATGCAGGTGAATTTCTCTTTAATGGGAGAAAGGCAAAGAAATCTAAAACAGCAAGCAAGTTCAAAGTCAAAAACAGGCTAAGGTGATCAGATCAACAAACAGAACACACTGGGCAAAGGCACAATCAAAAATCAAGGAATTTAACAACAGGCTGAAACAGACCAGCAAAATAAAGGTTAGCAGGCTTGGTAAAGTCAGGAGCACAAGACAAAGTGAGTGTATACTTCACAAGTGTGTGTGTGTGTGTGTGTGTGTGTGTGTGTGTGTGTGTGTGTGTGTAAGATTGTGAACAGGTGTGCTCAGTCAAAAGTCTGGTGACTGTGTGGTACAGTGTGCATGAGTTCCAGGGAGTGTAGTCCAGGGCGGTCATGTTTGTAGGCCGCGGAGTTGGGAATTGGAGTTCGCTGCCTGGGTTGACCTGACACATATATTTAAGTACAAGTAATTCCAGTTTATTTAGGATATATATAAAAAATAAAATGTAAAAATCAGCAGTGCAATCACACACTCACAATCTCCTGATAAGAGAGAGGTCAAGGTTCTTTACCTTCTCTCCTGTTAGTTAAAACACATGTTTTTTCCATCTATTATTTAAAATAATGATCCAATAAAAATATAAATTTAAAAAGTGCTCAAGGACTTTTTCTACTTCACATGTAATATTTAATATTTTAATTAATTGATTATTAATCAGTTAATTTATTTACATAGATAATTACCTGCACATTTATTCATTTATTTATTTATTTATTTTTGTTTGGTTGGTCGGTCGGTTGGTTGGTTGGTTGGTTAGCTAGTTAGTTACTAAATGACCAAGTATGCAGTGAACCATTAAGGAACCCTTTTTACTACAAAAAATGCAAACATTAAAAATACAAAAAATGCAATTTTTAAATATAATTAAAAACAAACAAATAAATAAACACACACATGCATACATATGTAAATAAATAGACAGATAGATAGATAGATAGATAGATAGATAGATAGATAGATAGATAGATAGATAGATAGAAGAGGTGTTTAAAATAAAGAAGCGGATTGTGTTCCTGACATTCCTCTCGTCTTGTCCTCAGCACGCTCATGGAGAACTGCGGAAGTCCTGCTCTGGAACCCCCGCTGTGCGCCTGGAGGACACCTGCCACCTGCCCTGTCACTGCAGACCATACCCACTGCTACCTCCACCTCCTCCTCCACCACCTCCACCCAGACTCTTCTCTCCTACAGGTCAGATACATACACACATACACACACACACACACACCCCATACCCACTGCTACCTCCACCTCCTCCTCCACCACCTCCACCCAGACTCTTCTCTCCTACAGGTCACATACATACACACATACACACACATACACACACACCCCATGCCCACTGCTACCTCCACCTTCTCCTCCACCACCTCCACCCAGACTCTTCTCTCCTACAGGTCAGATACATACACACATACACACACACACACATACACACACACACACACCCCATACCCACTGCTACCTCCACCTCCTCCTCCACCACCCAGACTCTTCTTTCCTACAGGTCAGATACACACACACACACACACACACACACACACCATATTTGTTTGTTCACTTACCTCATTTTTATTTGTTTGTTCATTCATTTACTTTGCTTATGTCTTACATATGAAAATAAATTTTAAATAGTTTTTGTTGGCTTTTCTGTGTATAAATAAATAGGTAGAATAAAGTTCTGAAAGTTAAAATTGAGGTGGTGCACACTGTGGTGGTGTGATGAAGTGGAGTTACAGCTTTACCTCTAACTGTTACAAAGCACTGACACTGGAGACTCCTTCTATAAAAGCCTGCGTAGAAGAAGAAAACTGCACCATGGCAACAATTACACACGTTTTTACATTTTACAGTTACGCACCCCTCCATCCCCAGAGCTTTGTTTCTCTCAACACGCCCTGTTCATACGCGTCTAAACATTCACACGGCGCTCACTGGGCCTGAACCCTGGCGCGTTTTATTGCCAGATTAGCAGGAGTTTATTTTTAGCGCAACAGCTGAGCATGTAGATGAGGGGAAGTCGATTATTCACAATTGCTCACAGGCTCTTGGGGAAGAACACACTCCTTTACGCCCAAAAAAGGGCATGTGAGGCAGACAGTGCTCCTCCGACATGATACAGGGGCTCTCAGTGTGTGTGTGTGTGTGTGTGTGTGTGTGTGTGTGTGTGTGTGTGGCTCAAGACCTCACATTAATCAGCATCATGTTCCATCAGACTGACTGGAGGATAAAGCTTTTATTCTAGTGCGCAGTACCGTATGATCAGTGATAGATAGATTCATTTGTTGATCTCTTAAACACTCGTCATGGAGCAAAAAGCGCAGTTTATAAAAAAAAAAAGATTTAGTCTCGTAATCTACTGTGTCAAAATGATTTACTTGTTTTTTCGAGCCTCCAACAAAGCCCACTAAACACACTTACACCACCGCCACTGAAAATACTCGATTCTGATTGGCCGACAGGTTCTGTGATTATTTATGACCAATAGTATGACACTTACACTCTTCATCTAACTCTCGAACTCTGTCTAGCTCTATGCCTGTCTCTCTCTCTCTCTGTATCTCTCTCTGTCTCTCTCTTTTTCTGTACCTCTCTCTCTCTGTTTGTCTCTCTCTGTGTTAGCCCCGCTCTTTCTCTGTATGTACAGTACTGTGCAGAAGTCTTGGCACCCTATTTTCTAGTACAGACTTTGTTATAGATGTTTATTTTAAGACTTTGATTCAGTTCAAAAACATTTTAGATTCCAGACATTAGTTTTCCGGCACAGAATGAAACGCTACAGAAAAATGTTTGTGTGTCAGTA
>CM074992.1:17627942-17642775 GCA_037576825.1 Pangasius krempfi
AAATCATTCTCACCTGTCCAAATCAAAGTCCCACCCACCTGTCCAAATCAAAGTCCCACCCACCTGTCCAAATCAAAATCATTCTCACCTGTCCAAATCAAAATCATTCTCACCTGTCCAAATCAAAATCACACCCACCTGTCCAAATCAAAATCACACCCACCTGTCCAAATCAAAATCATTCTCACCTGTCCAAATCAAAGTCCCACCCACCTGTCCAAATCAAAATCATTCTCACCTGTCCAAATCAAAGTCCCACCCACCTGTCCAAATCAAAGTCCCACCCACCTGTCCAAATCAAAGTCACGCCCTCCTGTCCAAATCAAAATCATACCCATCTGTCCAAATCAAAATCATACCCATCTGTCCAAATCAAAATCACACCCATCTTCATTTTTGAATTGTTATTAAATATATCATGTGGTGTATAAGTGATCAGTGTGTCAGTATGATGTTGTTATTATTAGCTCTGTTCTTTTCTTCTGTCACTTCCTGTATCTTGAACTGTCAGGAGAAACGCTGGCTTTGATCGTTACTACAGATTTAATTAACACGTCAACGTCTGACTCTTCATCCATTCACAAGCAATTAACCATCTGACAAATTTGTTTAGGTTAAAGCTGTTTGCCAATTTCAATCAAGTGTTCTGAAATCGGTCTCATTACAGATGGAACATTAAAGACCATTCACGTTTCATTATGTCACTTTTATGTCATCATCTGTCTCGCATATGTCATTTCCCCAAAAAGTTCAGCTGGGTGAATTTGAGGAAGGCTACACTTACAACCAGACTCAATGCTCTTAATGTTGCTAAACAGAACATTGGTTAAATACTGACTGAGTCATAAACAACACTAAGTCAGACGTCTTTACTCCTATTTTTAAGATATTTCTCTCCATTTTTATCAAATTTGTTGCATCAGTATCTCAATGTAATAGGAATGTTTCTCGAAATTCTGATGTATCGGTAAAGTTGGTTTTAGAGTGGATCCTCCACCTACATTTGCGCCATCAAAGCCAGTCATATGTAGAAAGGTTTTTATTGACGTAATTCACTGAAACATGCATTTAGTGCGTTTAATAATGTGGCAGGTACAGCTGCTTGATGCCTGAGTTAAGACTATGCATCAAAGAATTGCTAAAACCCCATACATGTAAGAACCATTAGCTAATCCCACCACAGGACACAGAATGTGTGGAAAAAACGAGTAAGAAAAAATGTTGCAGAGTTCTTCTTCTTTCATAACAATGAGCATCATTCAGTCAGTAAGTAAAAATGACTCTTTTACTCTTTTAAGTTTGCGTCTTTGTGTGAAAATTCATTGACTGCTAACACAGAATCAAATGCATGGATTGAGTTTTTCAGGAATAAAAAAAAAAACAATCTGTTTCCAGACCATATGTCCTAACCTTAACCCTCATCCGAAATGCTCCTAATTCACAACAGTTTATGTGCTGTTTCATTAGTATATATGCTCATGCATTTCCCTCTACTCATTGCGAAGTCTTGCCAATCTTTCTGGTTTGTGTAAGTTCACAGCCTTGTTATCAATGATTCCCTTGTCTTGTTTATCAATGGATTATCTTTTTGCCTGTGTTTACCTGTGTTTTTTGCCATGTATTGACCATCGCCTGCTCTATTATTCAGATTTTTCCTAACTCTATCTCTGAGCCTCCTTTGTTGCAGATATTTATACTGAACCTAACCCTTTCTCTCCATCCAATTCCATCTTCCTCCTAAACATGGACTGCTGTTGCTCTAAATCAGAGTCATTATTTATAAATGAATCCTGTGCCCAGCCTTGGTTAAAGAGCATTCTGCCATTTTGTAGGATGTTTTTAATTTTGCAGAGAGTCTCGTGGTTTTTGAGGACAGGACAAACCGTCATGGTTGGAGTTACTCTCACGTTGCTCTAAGGTGAAATGAGATGCAGCATCATTGCATTTCATCCCTAAGCTGTTCCTGATCTTAATAATCCATAACACACTGTCAGAGGAACAGCTGGGAGAACAGAGAATTCACCGACACATTGTCACCTCAGAAAACCTGGAGATAAAGCAGATAAAAAGCTCACAGGCTTCTGGCCCGGATGCTCAGATAAGGCTAGGATATCAGCAAGCGTATTGTGAAATGCCAACCTGAGTAGACAAGAGTAAGGCAATAGGTCATATACACTAATTTTTAACTAGTACTTAACTAGCTGAATAAATTAGATAGTCAGAAGTACTGAAGTGTACTGAATACTAAAGTGTAAGAAATACTGAAGTGTACAGAATAATGAAGTGTAGGAAATACTGAACTGTGTGGAATACTGAAGTGTACAGAATACTGAAGGGCACAGAATACTGAAATATACTGAATACTGAAGTGTACCGAATACTGAAATATACTGAATACTGAAGGGCACAGAATACTGAAATATACTGAATACTGAAGTGTACAGAATACTGAAATATACTGAATACTGAAGGGCAAAGAATACTGAAATATACTGAATACTGAAGGGCACAGAATACTGAAATATACTGAATACTGAAGTGTACCGAATACTGAAGGGCACAGAATACTGAAATATAGTGAATACTGAAGTGTAGGAAATACTGAAGTGTACAGGATAATGAAGTGTAGGAAATACTGAACTGTGTGGAATACTGAAGTGTACAGAATACTGAAATATACTGAATACTGAAGTATACTGAATACTGAAATATACTGAATACTGAAATATACTGAATACTGAAGGGCAAAGACTACTGAAATATACTGAATACTGAAGTATACTGAATACTGAAATATACTGAATACTGAAGGGCAAAGACTACTGAAATATACTGAATACTGAAGGGCACAGAATACTGAAATATACTGAATACTGAAGGGCACAGAATACTGAGGCGTAGGAAATACTGAAGTGTACTGAGTACTGAAGGACACAGAATACTGAAGTGTACAGAATACTGAGGTGCACGGAATGCTGAATTTTATGGAAATCTGAAGTCTACAGAATAATGAGGTGTAGGTAATATTGAGTATTTGTATTATTTTCTGTAAAAATAAAAAATTCCACTCATTTACAAGACTGAGAGTGTAAACAACGCTATGACAGAGAATACAAAACCGGCTCCTGCTGTGAATCATGGGAAAATTCAAAAATGCTCTACTGCACCTTTTTATTATATTTAGATGATGTAAGCTGTAAGAGAAAGATCACTACTATCCTTTGTTTTTACAAAGCGTGAAGTGTTTAGATAACAGGAACTGAAACCAGAGCCCAAAATCTTCTTCTGGAAATAAAATACATCCTCATTTTGGGATGATTTTCACACATTAACCTGAAATAGTCCAGATGTTAGAGAGAAGCCAGAGAAGATCCAAGCTAATGTTTACACAAGCACGTCATGCTGAAAGTTAATCATTTATTAAGGCATTCTGTTGAGTGTCTGCTCTTAGCGTTTAAACAGGCCCACGTTATTAGCACTGCGTATCGGAGTCGTTTTAAACGGACCTGGCGAATTCCTTCTTTCCTTGAAAACTTGTGGGAAGGAAATCAACTGCCGATGCACCGTTTTCATGCACCGTAGGTCACAGTGAAGAAGAGAAACGCTTTAATTTTTCCTTTTATACGCATGCAAAAATGTATCCGTGCCCAATGACCGGTGCGCCACAAACAATGAGCGAGACGTTCAGTCGCAGACACGGATTATTACTCCAATCATTGCTTTATGGCTTTCTGTTCTCCGGATCACTTACTATAATGAGTTTAATGGAATTAAAAGCACTCGGATGGAACGCCACAGATTTTCATGCTGGGTGGATCAACAGAAAAGCAGACCATTTAGCTCAGAATCGGGTTTAAATGACACTGACGAATCCCTGTTAATTCTAGACTAATGACTGGGCTTATATTTTCTGATATTTCTATATTTTCTATATTCTCATATTGATCTTCAGGCATACGCCTCGGTCATGTGATTGGTAATGTAAGCTACAAAATTTAAAAAAAATTTTAAGAAAAGGGTTCCTCAAGGCTTCTTAGGTTCCTACAGAGGTTCCACATGAAACTCTCACTGAACGGCAAATCCTCTGGTGTGAGGTTCAGTCATAAATCTTTGATGCACAAGCCAAAAAGAGTTGTTGGTTTTTTTTAAAAATCCTGACATACTAGTAATATATCCTATAAGCAGTCTTTGTACATACATTCTTAACTATCCATAGAACCAATGAAGAACCATTTTGCGATGTACTGCATGTAGAAAAAAGGACTGGGATCCTATAAGTTGCAGGGAAAAAATAAAGCTTACAGGCTCCTGTGGCTGAAATAAGATTTAAACTGGTTTTAAACATTTTTAAGTGTTTTATTTCGTTTATACCGCATCAATTTGCCAATGAAAAATCTACAAAATAAAGTCCTGTTCTTACTCACGTTATAGCCGCTATAAACACTCGTCCCTCACCAGCCTCTCTTTTTTTTCTCTCTCGAAGGTAATGATAAAAAAAAAACGGAGCTTGTCTTGCAAACTATAAACTCCATCCTGAAGATGTCAGAAACCTCTGTTACAAAGCACTGACACTGGAGACTCCTTCCATAAATGTTGAACAGACATCACCTTACATATTACACACCCATTAAAACGAGCGTATTAATATAACCCTGTGATTTACAACTGCACTATTGTCAGAGCTGCTCTTATAATAGGAAATTATTCAGCACCTTCTGACCAATCAGAATGCAGAACTCAGCAGGTCTAATATACATATATATATATTTTAAATTTTAAATATCTGTAGCTTATAACTGAAAATGGACAAACGACTGTATTAAACAGCTCCTGGTTTCGTTAGCTGTCCAGTACACTGTGTGCTGTTTTCCTCGTCCAGGATCACAGCTCAGTAAATTTCCAGTAGTATTTTATTTTCTCTCTTGTAAACACGCGCAGGTGCTAAAAATAAAAGTCCTGCCCTCGGTGACAGTGAGGGCATTCCCTCGGTGTAAATCTGTCCTCCTCGTGAATAAATATGGTAAATGGGTGGGTCCTGGAGACAGTTTTATTTTGTGTCTCGGCTATAATTGATTGCCTCTGCACTCTGGCAGTAACAAAGATTCTGGCGTGGAAAAGCTGAGGTTATATTTAGCTCTGCAGTACCACGTAGATGGGTTTCCCCGATAAAAACAAAGCAGGCTATTGCTAGGAAGTCTGGTGTTTTGCTGGAACGGGTCACGGAGTGTCTGCTTCTGCTGACGGCCGTGAGGTGTTGCAGTGAAGAAGAAACAGGGCAGGAGATGGAAAAGAAATAAACACAAAAAAAAAACTGGCATCGACAGAAATTCCTCAGAAAATATGCTATATTAAGAGTTTATCTATTTCCTTTGGGGTGTTTTTTTTGTATAAAATCCAAGGCTGAAGCTTACTCCCATCCGTTTTCATGGAACAGCAAATGCACTCTGGTGTATGTTCCTGTAAGAGCCTGCGTATGAAATATTTATGTTTTTTGTAGCCATCTGCTGCATGTGTACTACACAGCATATATTATTCATATTGAATTTTCCTCTTTTAGGTTCTGCTCTGATGTTCGCCATTTCTTCTGAATGAGAAAAGCCTCTTTGGTGTTCTCACTCTCACTCTCATATAAATGCTCAGTGAAGTGAATAGCTGAATGCAAGTCCAGTACAGATCTATATCAGGGCACCATTAGAGCTATATTTATCTCAGGCTGTGTTTAACTCTATAAATATTACATTAAGCAGAGGTATTCAGAGAATGGCTGACTATTCCTGCACTAAAGAGTGTCTTATTGTCCAAGCGGACGCCTGTGCGGTAATTATTACACGTCGGTTTTTATTATTATTATCCATACAGGCCTGGATTGATGTGTGTGGGACTTTCAGTGGTCCGTAAGTTATTTAAAACTCCTTTTAAATATGTCAGTAATGTAAAGATCTATAGAGGGTTATCTGTTCACCTGCATGTAGTGTAACTGCCTGGGAAATCACTCCATCTTGTGCTGTTATAGTCAAATAATCACGGACAGAGTGGAGTGATGAAGCAGAGTCACCTCAACGATGATTATTTTTCTATAACAGCATGTCCTGAAGTGTTTTATTCTCCTCACAACACAGCAGAATGCCAAAGTTTATTGAACAATGATACCTCACACTTTTCGTATCTATTTCTAGCTACATTTAATGTTGTGGAATATCTTTGAAACGAGTCAGTTCCTGTTCTCACTTACGCTATGGCAGCTATAAACAGTCGTTCCATCACCATCCTCCCTTTTTTCTCCCTTCAAGTTTAGTAAAGACAAAAAAAATGCTGCTTGTCAAGTTACTGAGAAAACCACAAAGCGTAAACTCCTCTGTCCCGAACCGAAAGTCACAGCTTCGCCTCTGAATGTTATGAAGTGCTGACACTGGAGACTCCTTCCATAAATGTTAATTAAAATCTCCTTACGTCTCCTTATCAGCTTCAGCATGGTATCCTTTACTCTGCTTCATCACACCACCCTGTCACTCAGTATTTTATTACAACAAATCCACACTCACACACACACACACACACACACACTCACACACACACACACTGTTTTATTCCTTACGTAATTTAGGACAGTGTCAGTTTTAGAGTGTATGATATGTGGCTAGAGATATTAGATTGAAACAGCATCCTCTTGTGCTGACTCTGGTTCATTTAATAAAACAAATATATGGTATAAATTAATCTGTGACTAATTTAAAGCTAATTGATTGCAGAAAAATGTGTAAAAACATCAGAGATCAGAGTGATTCGGTTAGTTTTGTGTAGCCTGAGAAATATCATGTTTGTTTTCTGGAGTTCTTGTCTGATCCACTATGATTAGATTTTGACCATCAGTGGTGACTTATAAAAAAATATTTCTGCACTGACGTCTTACACAATTACAGCACTCTCCTGTCATGGTGACAAAATAATTATGTACATCCACTGGGTACCAAGAAATAAATGTGATATTCAAATATTGATTTGTCCTTTAGTTTGCACTTAAAACTGCATCAAAGCTGTGACAAAGTTTCTCCATACCACTGAATTTCCATGTCAGGACACAATAATAAATAAATAAATAAATAAATAAATAAATAAATAAATAAATAAATAAGAGTTGGCACCCCGTCCAGGGTGTCCCCTGCCTTGTGCCCCGAGTTCCCCTGGGATAGGATCCTGGCTCCCTGCAACCCTGTGTAGGATAAGCGGTACAGAAAATGGATGGATGGATGGAAATTAAAATGAAAAGTTACCCAATATATTTATATAATAATTAAATCTTAAAAATTGCCAATTGACGATAAAACCTTCTCGGGATCTTACCCATGGGGCCCAGCCGGGCACAGCCTGAACGAGCTACATGGGACCGTCCTCCTTTGGGCTCACCACCTGCAGGAGGAGTGGTATAGTTCTGTTGCATTGTGGATTGGGTGGCCGTCGAAGGCAGAGGCCTTGGCGGACTGATCCCCAGCTACCGAAACTGGCTTTAGGAACGTGGAACGTGACCTCTCTGGTGGGAAAGGAGACGGGGCTGTTGCGGGAGGTGGAGAGATACCGTCTAGATATAGTCTGGCTCACCTCAATGCACACATGGGCTCTGGAACCAAATTCCTGGAGAGATGCTGGACTCTCTTCCACTCTGGAGTTGCCCTGGGTGAGAGGTGCAGAGCAGGAGCCCATCAGTTCGGCACTGGCATGTTAGCGTTTACCCCGGTGAACGAGAGGGTCTCCTCCCTTCGGCTTTGTGTCAGGGGATGGACTCTAACTGTTGTTCTAACATCATTTCAGAGTATTCGACCTTCTTGGAGTCCTTGGGTTAGGTGCTGGAAGGTGCCCCCGCAGAATACTCCATAAACTTTCTGGGGGACTTTAATGCTCATGTAGGTAATGACAGTGAAACCCGGTGGTTAGTTGGATCAGATGGCGGCGGAAGATGCCGGACAGACCGGGTAAGCCCAAGCGTTTAGTAAGAGTTGCTGGGAGTGTTTGGCAGAGGCTCCTGCCCAGGAGATCTTCAACTCTCACTCTCACCTCCCAGGAGATCTTCAACTCTCTTCTCCTGCATTCTGAGGGAGGCTGGAGACATTGAACTGCTGACAGATACCGGTGGGCCAAGTGGAGTGCGGCAAGGCAGTGGCAGAAGCAAAAACTCGGATATGGGAGGAGTTTGGGGAGTCTGTGGAAAATGACTTTCTTTCAGTCTCGAAAAGATAAATAATATAAAAAAATTATTTTGTGTATTTACTTTATATTTAATAATTAGCTTATAATAAATTATTGACATTAAACAAATAAAATAATAAAATAAAAAAATAAAGTGGTCCAAGAGTAGAGCTTTGTGGGACGCTGGTATGTATGTCTTAAAAGCTGCTAATTGACAGTTAAAAAGTAAAAAATTTTATTTAAAAAAAAAATGCTGGTCTAAGAATAGAGCTGTGTGGGATACCAGCATGTATATTTTAATGTATATGATTGATATAACGTTGTGTACGTTTATAGAGGTCTGCAGTCATCTCATTAATAGGCGGTTAATGATTCACTGGGAGATTTTTTGGGTTCTATTTTCTGTGTTTTCTTGATTATGCATGTAAACTGGAAATAAAAGTAAATTCCATGCATGTCAGGGCGGATGCTGTCTCGTCTGTGTTGCCTATAGGCGCTTCCTCAGGGGTGGGTTACGTGATCAGTTGAAACAAACATGGCGAAAGCTACAGTAAGGCTTTTTATTTCAATTCGTCAGCTAGTGGAACTACTCTTATAGCAAGCAGTCGCTCTGTGGAACCTTTATTTAACCTTCCAACACTCTTAGCTCTTGAGAATGATATGCTAAGACAGTATCAGAGAGCTTGTTTTTAATCATTCATCCTCTTCCAGTCCTCTCTATACACCATCGTCACCTCTGTTCCTCTCAGCAGATCACCTCTACACGGTTCTTCTCATCTCTGTCGAGCTCTCAGCTTACATAACACTGCTCAACTGCACCGTGCTCTGAATCAGCACACACTCAGCATTCCCTTACACCGTCCTCCATCCTCTTCACCCGCTACTGATCTTACCGTCAGCGTTTCTCACTATCACACACAAACCCCTGAAAAAGCTGAAATAAAAGCACTGAGGGTTGGATTCTCACATCGAATAGAGAAATATGGATCATATATTTGATCATAAAAAGAACTCCTTTTTTTAAATGTCCTGTTCCTCTAGAAACCTCTGGAAACTCAGCTTACACTACAACTGAATTCTGGATTCTGATTGGTCACAAAGTGTCACTTGTGCTTGTTCTAATACGTTATTGTTTCTACAGTTACAGCTCATTCACAGGGACAGGGGACGCTCCATATAAATGGAGCGTGCAATCAATGATACAGTAAAGTTTACTCTAAGGATATTTATGGATTTAACATTTATATTTATGAAGGAGTAACAGTCAGAGGTAAAGCTGTAAGTTTTGTGATTAGACAGTTTTGTGATTGTTCCTCTGGTCACTGGATAAGTATTTGTCCTCTGTGCGATAAACTGTCTAAGTGGAGGAAGAGTGTTATTATACAAGCATTTGTATACAAGGCACAAGATTTTGGTATTCGATAAGATTTTCCCAGCTTGAGTTGAGACAAAACAATGACAGTATAGACTACGAAACCTAAAGAATTAGTTTGCACGCTGTTTCAAGTGGGTTCAGTCAGTCTACTTTTCAAACCGTACGTGATGTATGAGATGATCTTAGCGTTCATGTATACAGCAGCCATAGAAAAAAAAACATGAGCCAAATCGGAGCCTTAACGCTGTTACAAATATGTCTGAATCTGTCAGAAGAGCACAGTAACATAATGAATAAAGCACTCCGTGTCATGCTGTTAAAGGAAAACAATCAGTGATGGTGTCATGTGATGAAGAGTTACCTCTTATACTACGGCTATTTATCAACTTTTACCATTTTGCGCAAATATTCAGATTCAGTAACTTAAGTCTGAAAGCTATGTGATACTACCGTATGGACATGTGGAAAGTTCAGCGTATTCAGAATCAGGTTACGCAGCTGTGCATGTGACATTCAGATTTATTAAAATCACCTGCATGTAGTTCATACCTACTTGAGTAGAACCTTCAAACAACAGCACCCACCTCTAAACCCAAAAAACAATCAGAGGATAGATGATGTGGAAGGAAGCATAAAAGCAAAAGACAACTTAAAAATGAAAATTAAAACTAAACTAAGACTAATATGATGAAATATGAATGAGAAGATGGTGAGTGTTGAAATAAATCTAACAGGAGTCAAGTGTATCTCCCGTATACCCCTGCATGAACAGTCCTAGTTGTAATGATCACATTAATCACTGGTTTAATTTAACAAATTATGGCTTCCACACTCATTATTTAGCAGCAGGTAGAATAGCACTTGATCCAGCACAGACTATTAGTTTGCATTTTATTTGTTTATATCACGACGCTACAGTTACTCGTACACAAAAGTTAATGCAGCCACGAGATACTCAGTCGAGGTCATGACATCCTAAAGTTTACGTTCGGGATTGCATGATAATTCATTTGATTTGTTAAGTTAATAAAATGATGGCAATGTTGTGTTATTTTGATGCATTCTCCTGAAAATAAAACTAGCCTAGCTGGTGTGAAAGATAAGCTGACCTAAGTGTTCTCCGTGCGGAAAAATCCTTTTTTGTGGACTTTAAAGTGACAATATTGTTAATTAATTAAGTAATAGTGTGGTATTTATGTATTCAATATTGGCCTCAAATGTCATTCCGTAGTGTGTTTGAGTGTATTTACAGCCAAAACATACATTCAGTGTGACATAATTCAGTTACTTCAAACTGCCAGACAGTGACGCTGGACTTAATAGTGCTCCTCACTCAAGCCGATATCACACAATACTGTAAATGTGCTTAAGTTTGTGTTTAGAATTGTCCGTAACTGAAACATGCCTCTGTTTTACTCAAACGCCGCCTACTCAACTTTTGAATATTGCTCTGTTCTGACAATGACTCTAACAGAGATGAGTCTTAGACAAACACGGTTAATTAACAGCTTCATCTACTCCAGGCTCTTTGTTTTTCAAGCTACAATTCAACGTAACCTTGTCGATTTTTTTTTCTCTTGAACCCTCGGCCCGGTCGTCTCTTCTCCTCCCCTGAGTGAGCAGACGAGACAGGATTTTTCCCCAGTGTAAATCAGGCGAGGGGATGTCTTTATAAGAAAAACCCTGCAGGCCTCACGGCTGCTCGCACTCCTTCTCATGACAGATGTTCCCTGCAGAGCAACTAAAGAGTCTCATCAGTCCTACCCGAGGGACAGGGATTGTGTTAGTCACGACAGGCTTCTCCTAAACATTTAATCAATCACTGTGAAGTCTATCTCCTGCACACTGTTTGGCTGCTGTGTGTGCAGAAGCCGAGGTGCTCGAGAAGCAGAAAAAGACCACATGTTGTCGAGAGCTACATCCAGTAAAGAAATGTATACTCAAAATATAAAATCTGCCAAAAATACATTTCTTCTTATTAAGAAAACTGTTCAATACTGTTGGATTCTGATTGGTCAGAAGGTGTTGATTCGTTTTCTATAACAGCAGCTCTGACAGTAGCGCAGGTTTCTGATACGTTATCGTTTCTATGGTAACAGCTCATTCACAGGGATTTGAATGAACAGATTAAAAAACCTGTGTAATCGTTGATATGGTGAAGTTTTCTCTAAGAAGCCTTTTATTTAACGTTTATGGAAGGAGTCTCCAGTGTCAGAGTTTTGTTTTGTCATAGAGAGAAAAAAGAAAGGCTGGTGAGGGAACAACTTTTTCTAGCTGCTATAACATAAGTGAGAACTTGTTTCATGAACATTAAATGTAACTATAAATGGATAAAAAAAAAAGTATGACGAAATGTGTGATCATTGGCAGATTGCTGTGGGATAAGAGGAATAAAACACTTGCTGTAATAGTGTAACAATAACTCCACTTCATCACACCATCCGGTCAGCGATTATTTTCCTGTAAGCACCTGGCCTTGTCATGTGTTACTCCTTACATCATTCTTTTCCCACAGGATATATTTAGGGTCTCCTCGTTGAGTCATCGTCTCCAGTAGCTGAAATTTATCTTGAAATTGTGTACAGATAAATGTTCAGGACAGTTCTGCTGATCATCATGACCATGACAGACCCTACAAATATTATTACAACATTTGCAACTGCAATCATTTTCTCCAGCCGGGCTGCTGATATAATATCTCAGGTTTCAGTTTTAAATAAGAGCACTGTGTTGTCCTGAGCTGACCCCATGCAGCATAACAGCCTGTGTGTTTCAGACACAGAGTAAAATCTCTCCCCTTTAGCTTTTTCCGAGTTAGTCAGCAAAGGCCATCCTTCATCCACGTTACGGGCATGGTGTGTGTTTACCTGCAGCAGGCAGGCTGTTTTAATGAGCTCAGATCGTGTTTATGAAATTAGCCCCAGCCTCCAGACACATCTCAGAGGAACCATCATGCAGTCGAAGCAGCCTTTGGAAAGGTCAGGTTGTTTTCATCCTCCTCGTCTCGCTGCCGAAATTAGGAGTGGCAGCTCGTTCAGACGGGAAGCTGCGTTTACTCACGCTACTGAACAAATACATTCATTTTACCGTCATTAAAAACTGCATCTGGACACGAGGGAATTTATTCATGAATCGTCCGCAGCAGTGTTTACACAAGAAATGTGGTGTTCATGAAATATCCAGTAAGTTGGGAAAGACTAATCTAAATCTAAAACTAACATAGCCTTAATTAAGGAGACTCACTCCTGTGAACTTCGCATTTAATTATCGCTGAGTTACTGTGATTTTATTTACAAGTAACTCTGTCAATTTAAAAAAGTTAAATCACTTATTTATTTAAATTTCACACCAATTTAATGAACATTTTGTGAAAATGGGTTAATGACCTGAAAGAAAATCCTAACTCAAAATAAATCTATAAGTTACATGAAGACAAATAAGACTTTTTCAATTTGTACAAAATAATGGCACCCTATAACAGTTCGAATAGTTCGTGTGTGTGTACGGCAGCCGCCACGCTGCAGTGGCTGAGCTGCGTTACTGGAAGATTTAGCACACAACTTAGAAGGCGCTCTTTCACCATTTAGTCACCATTTTGTTGTTGTCAGCTTTCTGTGAGTTTTGTGGGCGTGGCTAAATGTAAATGTTTATGGCTTATTGGCGCACACGAGTACGAAGACCTTCAGAAACTTTGATAAATCTGACTATTACTATTTTGATGTCTTGGAATTCTAAAGTTTTGTCTTTAACTTTTTTTTTTATAAATGTATTTCTTACATTCTACTGAATATACGGTATGTGAGATGTTGTACACCACGTTATATAAATATTTAAAAATAAGGTTGTAAAAGTTGTATATGCTTTGACTTCATTGAGGCTCTGTATCTTTAGATCGCAGAATCTCTCCACAGTCTGGTTTTATCTTGCTGAGATGGGAATGTGGATATCACTGTTTTGTTTTGTTTTTGTTTTTTTTTTCAATCATAATAGTTTTCCCTTGTGCACAGGAAACCACTGCGGAAAGAGGAGAACGGCACGGGCCGAGGGGAATACGCCAAGAGCTCTCGCTGCAAGCAGACGGCGGTGGAGACCAACAACACTGGAGTATAGCAGCCAGAGGAAAAACACTGACGCTGTAGGAGCTTAAAGGGCTTCGGAGATGGAGAAATAGTAAAATAGTATTAAAGGAAGGATTGATGGAGCTCTGAACCATGGCTTTGTTCGACTTCTGTTAAAAAAAAAAACACACACACATAAATGACAATAAGAGCTGCTTTATGATTGATATGTGACAGAATAAAAAGGCAGAGAGGACGTGTGAAGGACGTGTGAAGGACGTGTGAAGGACGTGTGGAGCCTTGAGACTCATTGTTCTGTTGGACGGTGAAGCCGTCAGACCTTTCACAAGACTTTAAACCAGTAAAACTCTTAACAAACCCAACGCATGCACTTTCTACTGAATGCGCCGACGTTTCTGGACACCTCTCGCCTCCTTTTCTCTCCCTGCACTTTCCTCTCCTGTAAATAAAGTCGGCCGTATTGATCGCGCAGGTTTGGAGACTAGATGAAAGCTTAAGCGGAACTTGATGAGGAAACAGGTCGCCTTTTTTTTTTTTTTTTTTTTTTTTTTACTTTTGTATGACTATGCAACTGGAAAGGATTTGAAACCCTAGTGGTGCATGTTCATGATATTAAAACACAAGGTTAGCATAATCTGCTGCTAATCAGTCTGACGTTTGCTAACGTACTCAAACAGTAACGTTTAACGTGTGTAATGTAACTCACCGTGAGTTAATAAGCTGGAATATACGTCACATATTCATAAACATAAGGACTGTTATTTAATTATTTAATTAAAGATGCATCATTAAGGAAGCCAAAAAGACAAAGTCAATGTTTTTGTTTTGTTTTGTTTTGTTTTGTTTTGTTTTGTTTGTTTGTTTGTTTTAACGACTCAAATTATTATTGAAACTAATAATAAGAATATTATTGAAAATACTTTTTTTGTTTATTTTAGTTTTGGTTGAGTTTTTTTTTTTTTGGCTTGTCTTTTTGTTAATTTGTTTTATTTGGGTTTTTTTATGTTTTTTTTTTGAGAGTTTGTTTTATTTATTTTTTTTTGTTTGTTTTATTCCTGGGTTTTATTTTGTTTGTTAGGTTTTTTTGTTTGTTTGTTTGTTGTTGTTTTGCAACTTTTGTATTGTTTTGCAACTTGTTTGTATTGTTTTATTCCTGGGTTTTATTTTGTTTGTTAGGTTTTTTGTTTGTTTGTTTGTT
>CM074992.1:17698613-17708670 GCA_037576825.1 Pangasius krempfi
CTCTCTCTCTCTCTCTCTCTCTCTCTCTCTCTCTCTCTCTCTCTCTCTCTCTCGCTCTCTCTCTCTCTCTCTCTCTCACGCTCTCGCTCTCTCTCTCTCTTCCCCTCTCTCTCTCTCTCTCTCTCTTCCTCTCTCTCTCTCTTCCCCTCTCTCTCTCTCGCTCTCTTCCCCTCTCTCTCTCTCTCTCGCTCGCTCTCTTCCTCTCTCTCTCTCTCTTCCCCTCTCTCTCTCTCTCTCGCTCTTCCTCTCTCTCTCTTCCTCTCTCTCGCTCTCTCTCGCTCTCTCTCGCTCTTCCTCTCGCTCTTCCTCCCTCTCTCTCTTCCTCTCTCTCTTCCTCTCTCTCTCGCTCGCTCTTCCTCTCTCTCTCGCCCTGTCTCTCTCTCTCTCTCGCCCTCTCTCTCTCGCCCTCTCTCTCTCGCCCCGTCTCACTCTCGCTCCCTCTCTCTCTCGCTCCCTCTCTCTCTCGCTCCCTCTCTCTCTCTCACCCTCTCTCTCGCCCCGTCTCTCACCCTCTCTCTCGCCCCGTCTCTCGCTCTCTCTAAGTGAGTTTTATTCCTGCACAGATATTTCATGAAACTTGAAACAACGTAGCAGAGGTTGTATGCTGATTCTGCTGGACGTGTGTGTGTGTGTGTGTGTGTGTGTGTGTGTGTGTGTGTGTGTGTGTGTGTCAGTTCCCAGGCTGGCAGTGGTGAAGGAGATGATTCGGCGGCTGCACGAGCTGCGGCACACGGAGCAGGTACAGCGAGCGTACGCCCTGAACTGTGGCGAAGGAGCGACGGTCAGTTACGAGCTGCAGATCCGAGTGCTCCGGGAGTTCGGCCTGCCTGATGGAGCTGCAGAACTGCTTCAGGTAACACACTTCAGACCTGTCGCAGCAGCCATCGTTGTAGACAGTGTGACGCACACAATCCTCAAGATCAGTGCATACGTCTTTGTGTTGCGTTAAGTATTATTTCCAGGAATTTATTTTATAGTTTTTCCCGTTCCGACTCGCCCCCTAGTGGACAGTGCGTGTGAGCGACATCGCTTCGTTGTGTGTTTTCTCTCTCAGAACCCGCACAAGTTCTTCCCAGACGAGCGTTTCGGAGACGAGAGCCCGGTGCTGGCCCTGCGTCCGTCCGCTCGCTGTCGGGTTAACAGCACTCCGGCTGTGGAGAGCATGTTCACAGACCTGCAGGCCGTGATGGGCCTCCATCCTCCCCTGCCCCCTCCGCCGCCGCCGTACCACCCACCCACCACGCAGCAGATCCGGAGTGGCTGGAGGCCCCGCGTTCCCACCCAGCAGCCCTCGCGCTCCTTCTCCTACCCCTGCAATCACTCGCTGCTACACACACAGGCCTCCTCCAAAATGGGCAGCCCCATTTACCCAGCCACGGGGGTCAAGGCCGTGCCTCCGGACTGTACCAACCCCCAGGGGAGGAGCCTCAACCCGAACAAGAAAGGGGTGAGTACAAGGAGGCAGTTTGTTATGAGGTAACGTTAGCTGTCTGTAGTCTAGGTGAGTGCTGCGCTTCAGATTATTTGTAAAGCTCCAGAGCATTCTAGAGCTTGTTGTCATAGTAACAAATCTGACTCCGCCCCCTTTGGCACTTGATGGAATAAGCAGGACAGCCAACTGACAGTCATTATACTTTATACTTTTTGATTATGAAGACATTTAAACACACACCTTACGTGAAGAATATAATAACTGATGAAATAAGAACTCAATAAAAATAACAATAGCGAATTTTCCGTAACTCTTCTTACTTGTGTTGATTCAGAACATGGAGCCGGTCATCAACGAGTTCATGCCGGACATCGCCATGGGCGTGTCGGCCATGAGTCTGAAGGACCGCCGCCTTCCCGAGGTCACCATGGAGGTGGAAGGTCACGACCCCCGTCCTTTGGTCTCCACGGTGCCGCCCATCTCTCAGTGCTTCTCCGGCCGCCACCCGCACTCCTCGTCACGCAAGCGGCACGCGGCCGAGCCCAAACCCGACGCGCCGCAGCACACACACTTCCCCGACCTGTACGAACTCTACACACACGGCCGCAACGACGCCGCGCACCGGCTCCACCTCGCCCTGGGAGCTCAGGCCAACCAGAGAGCGCCGCCTAAAGGAGAGACGGACCTGACGTGTGGCCTGAGCCCCGACACTGAGCCCTACGATGAGTGGAACCCGAGCCGAAGGGTCGCTGGCCCCGGCGCCGCCGCCGCCGCAGCGGGGATGGGGGAGGACGGAGGAGGGATCGGGGGCCGAGAGCGAAGGTCACCTAACAAACACGAATACCTGTACAGGAAGTCCGCACTATGACCCCGGAGAGAGACTCAAGAAGGCTTTAAGGCACAAAATCACAGATTTAAAGCCTTTTAATGCTCGGGTTTGATTAAGGGGGAAAATATGATGAATATATCGTGTCCTTATTTTATTTTTAAATATTTAAAAGGCCCTCATTAAGGGCACTGAAGCTAAAAAGCTCACTTGGGTTACTGACAATCAGCATAGAAATGAGTTCCCAAGCTGCGTCACGATGCAGAACCGTCACTGTGCGTTCCCATTACGTTCATTTTCTCTGCCTTTGAGTTCAATACACTAGCTGAGAGAGAGAGAGAGAGACAGAAATATATATTTATACAGATGTATTATGCATTTATCTTTGCTTAGGAATAAACCATAAAATTAAAAAAAAAAAAAACGTCCAGGCAATAAGTCACTTAATCCAAACACTGCAAACATTAATTAATGACGTGACACGTTTAAATACCAGCGCTGCGTTCATGACTAAGTGGGAACCAGGAAACAAAATTCCTTCTGAAGTCCTTCGCTGCTCACTTTCACCTCCTGATCATAAAGTCTGCGTTTTAACATCGCTGCTACGAGTTATCACATATCAAAAATATGCAAAATGACGCCAGATGAGTCGACTGACATGTAAATCTGGAATGACCGACAGTTGTGGAGGTGTTTTGTGCTCGCTGATGTTAACTGACGCTCTCTGGAAGCTCCGCCCCCTTCCCCTCATCGCTGTATGTTTGACTTCACTAACGTCAGACCGTGACTGTGGTTTTTCCTCCATGATGCGATCAGTTGGCACATATTTCATTCTACGTCTTTAAAATATACAAAAATATATTACATTTTAAACATTCTTAAAAATTTAGACGTTTTATCAAACCTGCTTCCTACTTATTTAAAAACAAAATGTATGAAAAGATACGTGACGTAATTTATCACGATATCGATGTTACATCGTCATATCGTCGAGCTCTAACGTGAAACAGATTCAATAAATTTTAATAAAAATAAAAAAATTTACTAGGTGGTAATATGTCCGATTTTTTTTTTTTTTTTTTCCTCAATTTGTGAATCGCTGCTCAAGGATCAGTTAACTGGCGTCAATTAATAATTAATTTTGCGTTTATTTTTTTTGTGAATTACCGAAGTTGAAAAGAAAACACTAACCAAACAAGTCAAGCTTTTATTTAAGTTTTTTTTTTCCCCAAAAAAAACGAGAGCATGCTCACTGTGTCCAAATGTCCAAATCTTAAACAATAAACGATGCGCCGAGTTTAAAACGCAAAAGTCCCAGTTGTCATGAACGCAGCATCGATCTCCACACACGGTTTTAAAGCTGCTCAGATCTCGCCGTGTTCCTCGAAGCTCCCGTAGTTCTGCGGGTTTACAGCTGTAACGACGCTGCCTGCTTTCTTAATGAACATCAAGTCACTCGTTCATCTTCTGCCTTTTCCGCTATATTATATATACGTATATATAATATATATATCTCTCTAACCATGCACTCGCATCCTGCTGCGCTTTATTAACATCCTCCTCCTCCTCCTCCTCCTCCTCCTCCGCGCCCTGGACGTGAACTCGTATCCGTGTCCCAGTCAGTTGTTGTTGTTTTTTTTCTTTTCTGAGCACCGAGTATAGAAGCGTTTACCTCACCTTCATTCTGCATTAAAGCGAGATCTCATCGATTAACGTCGATTTAACATCAGCCTGAACGTCGCCTCAGATTCCTCTCTTCCTATCGTTTGTGAGGAGGGAAAAAAAAAAAAAAAAAAAAGGATCATCTCTCTGATGCAGTCGCTGATGCGTGATATATGCAGCTTTACACTGTTTATGCCATGTTTCATGGTACTGTAACGTTGCGGTCTTTCGACGACGGTCGCCTGTGCAAGCCGTGAATCAGGGATCTGTCTCAGCTCACTCGTAAAGAACGCTCTCCTCTCGTTTAGCCCAGTCCAGTGCTGAGTGCAGTACAGTACTTTCTGCCTTTCCGTGGAAAAAAAAAATCAGTGTTTATTATTATTATTATTATTATCGTAACCATAATGCTGCAATGCCTCGATGCTAGGACGCTACACCTCTACCTCTGTTTTATCTCTGTCCTCATTTCTGTGTTGTGGAACTCGATAGTTTCAGGGTTTCAAGATTTCTTAGCCTTATTTTTTTAAACCTGAATAATCTCCTTTACACGTCGTTACACCTGCATCAGGTGAGTAATGAAAGTTCAGTATTAATCAAAGCGACAACCGATCGTCCGGTTTTTCTACGTAGATGCGTGACGCGGAGCCGCCATTTCAGAGACAAGACATTCGAATGAAATCTTCTCATTTCTATGCAAATTAGCAGCGACGCTGTAAAGAAGTGACGAATCCGAACGACCGTCTCGAACGATTCCTCGTACCGAACGTACAGCGCGTGTGGTCCGACGCTTCCTCACTTCCCTGCTCTTACCTTTAGTTCATACCTGCAGTTAGACGTTACAAAGAAAAATAACGTTTGGTAGAAGGGAAGCGGCGATCGACGGTGCCTCTGGTGTAAGTAGCTAGTAGCTAGCTAATCTGAGAACGACGCTAGCGTGAGTCCGAGTATGTAACGTAAACCAAACGTTTTCACGCTAATTAGTGCGTTATTTTACTGGTTAGCTACTTATGGGAATTTAAGAAGTGCACCTTCACCAGCTAATACACGATGCATGACGTCTAATGCTGCGTTCACGAAAACGTTCGACCTTCGAGTAGAAAAAAAAAGTCTAAAATCCTGCTCCGACTTGTCAGAGTCTGAATCCTGACTTCAGTCCAACATGGAGGTGCATTTTAAAGCCTGTTTCGGACTATAAATAGTCAAGTCTCTTCGTGAACATTTACACTTCCAAAACACATCATTTCTAAACCCTGGGTATCAGATCCATCAGTTTCAGCTCGAACGTAATTGAACAGACCTGAAAGCAGAAGGACTTTGTCTGAGGAGCGTGTAGAGCTGAGAACGTCCTCCAAAATATCTCTCTTACGTCACTCGGAAACACGGCGATGGGAAAAACGTTTAAACGTTTAAACCCAGACTCGTCATTAGCTGTTAAAGAAATGGAAATTCCGCAGTGCGTCTCGGATGAACTCCACCGCGTCGCTCGGCGCGCGTACCGCGTTCGGCCTGTTCCGTTGGCGACCCGGTTCCTGCGGTCCTGACGGGTCGCTCTGCACAGCTGGGCTAAATGAGGGTCAGTGAGAGGGAAATAAACGCATGTTCGGGTGTGAACTCTGATCTCCGCGTGTCCTGCTTTAGCTTTTTCTCTCTGATGGAGATGATATCCGAGTGCCTTCATGCCCGAGGCCGGGCGTGTCCTCCTCTTCCTCCTCCTCCTCCTCTTCCTCTTCCTCCTCCTCTTCCTCACACCTCTGTCTTATGCAAGCCATTTCTACAAGCCTGCGTCTCTCTGTACGGCCGTAGCCCAGGCTCCAGTCTACAAAGAGGCTCATTTTGTTTTGTTTTTTGTTTTTTTTCCTTTTGCTTTTTTTTTTTTGTTTTTGTTTATTCAAAGAATATTTTTCAAGATTTTTGGTACCTTTGAAGAGAAGCCTTGTTGTTCTGACGTGTGTAAAGTGTAAAGATTTATATATAAATATCTATAGAAGACGTGATTCGGTGTATATACCAGGAGCAAAGCTTTTCTTTTACATTCTTGTACGGACTTCTTGTGAGAAGTGTCTATTTTTCTACTCTTCTCTGCGCCGGGGTGTAACTCAGATCTTCTATCTGCATTTAGACGGAAATAAACGGCTTTGACACAAACGCGTCGCCTCGTCTCCGTTCATCTCTCTCTCCTTTAATGTGTAGAGCGAACAGTGAACCAGCGACAGTCTGAACGTTTTCAAATCATAATGTAGTATAAAGTTTGTTACCTTTTGTCATTCTGTTCCCTTCTCACCACGCCACCTTTTCTTTCTCTTTAGATTTATTTTAAAATCGATATATTTTACTTTACCACTTTTTTTTCTCTCTCTACATATTTTTCATTTTTGTTTTTTTTTTCTCTTCCCTTATCTTTCTGTTTCCTTTTCTCTCATCTTTTCATTTTTTTCCTTTGTTCCATCTTCTTTCTTCTTCTATTTACTTCTATTTTCCTTTTTTCCCCCTTTCATTCTTCCTGTCCTCTCATCCTCTTTTCAGTGTCCCTTCTTTCTGTCCTTGTTTTTTTTTTTTTTTTTTAATAAACTCTTCAATTATCTATTATATAAATAAATAAAATGAATAAAAGGTTTCAAAAAGGTGATGATTAAACGAATTTTAAATTAGTCGTGTAGAGCTGATTCGAGGATGGGAGGAAAGGGGGCGGGGCTACGTATGAGCTCAGTTTGTGATGTCACTAAATCAAGTAAACCGATCGCTTCTAAGATGGAGGACGACGACAACAACGATGACGACGATGACGACGTGGTGCTGGGAAACCTGTGTGCTAAGCTATACGGCTAACTTGGCTAAATGTCAAAAGTCAGCTAGTGATGAATGGATAGTGGTTGCTATGGTAACAGGTTTGGGTTTTGTTTTTTTTGGGTTTTTTTTAAATGATGACGTAAATTGGAACAGGTTTAGCTCACGTTAGTGATGGCGTATTAAGTGGGGGCGGGACCTAATTTGCATATTCATGAATATTCATGGGACTTTGGTTTTCAGGGATTTTTGTTGTTTTTCTTGAGTGTATTTATTTATTGTGTGTGTGTGTTATTTTTAATAGTACACAATGATGTGTTTGGACTGGTGTGTGTGTGTGTGTGTGTGTGTGTGTGTGTGTGTGTGTGTGTGTGTTTTCTTTCCCCAGCTCCAGTTTCTCTCCGTTAAAACACTTGAGCTGACGGAGTCGCCATCGTTTTGTCAGACACCAAAA
Organism: Pangasius krempfi; assembly: GCA_037576825.1. Classification (NCBI taxonomy): domain Eukaryota; kingdom Metazoa; phylum Chordata; class Actinopteri; order Siluriformes; family Pangasiidae; genus Pangasius; species Pangasius krempfi. The sequence goes on from CM074992.1 coordinate 17,705,772, forward strand.
ACGACTCACAAATTCAAAGTATTAATACGTTTAATTTCTCAAAAGATACATTTACAAAGTAATGCAAGGTCTAAAGTACAGATAAAACAGCGATAATAAAATCACTACTTGGTCACGACAATTCATTATATGGACTGGCAAAAAAAAAAAAGCGAGCACAAACAGGAGCGGCCCGATCGGGACGTGTTCGTACCGAATCCCGAACACGGCACTGACCAAGCAGGAGACGAATCCAAAGCGTCCGATCGCGTGACGTGAGGTTAACGTGGGCGGGGCCTCGGCGTGGATCGTGACCTGCGATTTCTCCGTGTGCTGATCTGCACCGCGTCGTTCGCTACTGAACTTATTTAACGTCTCGGTATAAATGGCTCTTTGGGAACAACGTCAGACTTTTAATCTCAAAACCGACACCATGGCTTCTCGATTCATGGCTGCATATTTATATTTATATTTATATTTATATTTATTACAAAAGGAGCACGATTAGGGTTTCAGTTGAGCGAGGATTCAGCTGCAGTAGTACTGACCGGCGTTGGCTCTCCGTCTTTTACGACTCTGCTGCTCTTCAAAGAAGCGACGGATGTCTTCCGGGGTCACCACCTGGCGGGAAAGAGGCAGAAATAATCTCTCAGATCACACACACACACACACACACACACACACACCTTTATTTTCATTATTTATCCCTTCTTCCTCAACCCGCCGTCTCTCTTTATCTTTTCAGTTTCTTTCTTCTCTTTTTTGTTTCCTTTCCACACTTCCTTCGTGTCTTTCTTTCTTTTAATCCTTTCAATCTTTTTTTTTTTTTAATTTCATCCCTCTAACATTTTTCTCCTTCCTTTCATCCATCTCCTTAGTCTCCTCCATCCACCTTCTTACCTCTCCATTTTTTTTTTACCCTCCTCCACTCTCTCACGTTTTCATTTCCTTTCAGTTTCTCCCTAATTCCTTTTTTTTTTCCTCCTTCATTTTAACCTCTCAGTTTTTCTGTCCATCCTCATCTCTGTATTCATTTGCTCTTTTTTTCCCCCCATGTCCTTTATTCCTTTGTCTCCTTACTCTACATCCTTTTATCCCTCATTCCTGTCTGTTTATTCTCTTCATTCTTTTTCTTTCTGACGCTTAGATCTCTCTCTCTCTCTCTCTCTCACACACACACACACACACACACACACATTCATTGCTCAGTCCTGTTAAAGCTGTGTGCGTTTGTTTTTGTTTGTTTATTTATTTATTTATAATATCGCTGACACTCTTCACGAGTCCTGTTAATCCACACTAGTGCAAGAGCTCAGCGATGAAAAAGGACGAATTGCTCCACTGGTTTCTCAGAAACACACAGTGACTCTGATCTCAGTGCAACAACAGAAGTCACGGAAACGTTTACTGAACGGGACTTATTTACTCCAACACACTTCGATCGGTTTATAAAGTAAGTGATGTCAGCGTGTCTTTGCTGATTGGTCGGTTTAAAACCCGCCCACAACCACCACAGCGACGGAAAACTTAAGTGATCTGACCAAAGACGCCGTTATATTCTGGATTCAGAAGAACAGCCGCTCTGACCGTAGCGCAGGTTTATAAATTATTCTGATCTGATATGTGATCGTTTCTATAGCAACAGCGACTTGTACAGTGGACACTCCACTAATAATAATAATAATAATAATAATAATACTCGTGTTATAAAAGTTGCTGATATGGTGAAGTTTTCTGTTTATTTAACACGTATGGAAGGAGTCTCCAGTGTCGGCGCTCTGTAACAGTCAGAGGTTTTTGTCTTAACTTCGAGAAAAAGAAAGAGGCTGGTGAGGGAACGACTGTTTATAGCTGCTATAACGTAAGTGAGAACAGGAACTGACTCGTTTCACAGACATTAAATGTAACTACAAATAGATAAAATAAAAAAAACGTTACAGGAAAATGATGAGCGTCGGGGTGGAAACGGTAACTCTGGCGTTAGGGCGGGGTTTAGACGAAGGCTGTGGGCGTGGCCTCGTTTGTGTTTCGTTACAGTGGCTGTAGGAGTAAGGTGTTATAAACCCTACACAGTGCATTATAAACACTGAGACATGGAAGAAGAGTGAAGAGTAAACTAATAACCTGTTGAGGCAACGGAAAGGTCTTAAACGTTGTATTATGAATTGTTTGCTTCTGAATATGTAAATATAATAAACACCAGTGACCCTTTATCCTAACGATGAAGGCGGCGTTAATGAACAGCAGTGAGGGAGGATTAAAGGATCGTACCTTTCCCTCCGCTGCAAATCTCTGTAAGTAATCCTTCAGCTCCGTCTTCATGTCGTTATACTCTACAGGAGATACACAACACGATTACACACGATTACACACGATTACACACAGCCTTGGACTTGTTCAGGTGCACAGTTTTAGCACTCAGTACATTAACACAGCACTGAATGTGTGCTAATTAGGGAAGTACTGACTTCTGATTGTTAAATTAACCAGCAGATTCATCTTTCACCCAGATTTGGTCTTGACCAGCTACCACTACTAAACCACCCCCCCCCAGTGTGTGTGTGTGTGTGTGTGTGTTTGCGTGCGAGTGTGTGCGTGTTTGTGTGTGTCAGTGAGAGTGAGTGTGTGTGTGCGAGAGTGTGTGAGAGAGTCAGTGAGTGTGTGTGCGCGTGAGTCAGTGAGAGTGTGTGTGTGTGTGTGTGTGTGTGCGTGCCTGAGTCAGTGAGTGAGTGTGTGTGTGTGTGTGTGCGCGTGCCTGAGTGTGTGTGTGTGCGCGTGCCTGAGTCAGTGAGTGAGTGAGTGTGTGTGCGTGCCTGAGTCTGTGTGTGTGTGTGTGTGTGTGTGTGTGTGTGTGTGTGTGTGTGTGTGTGGAGGGTGTGTGGTGTGGGGGTGGTGGGGGTGGGTGGGGTTGTTGAGGGGA
>CM074992.1:17713416-17723416 GCA_037576825.1 Pangasius krempfi
TAGAATGATCATGTCTTTATTAGTGGGCAAACCAACAAAATCAGCAAGGGATCAAATACTTTTTACTCTCACTGTAAATGTCTAAAAGCGTAGCGTAAATCATCCAGTGACATCCCACGATGCATCACTTTGATCATTTTACTCCCTTAATCCCTGCTTTTTGCTTCCTGTAAACTCTTCATCAGCGATTCTCAGACTTTCTGCAGCCTTGGATCCCTTTAACAGCCGAGATAAACTGGATTTCCTTCCTGGACATTATTTCTGTACAATCTTCATAGCCGGTTCTTTTCCTTTCTGCTTTCCACCCAGAGATCACATGCAGTCTGAGCTGCCTTCGGTGCTTGGACCCCTGAATATAATAACACTGGTAATGTGGGTTGTGATTTCAGCCACTTGGGACCATTTTTATTTCCTCCCAGTTCATGGGCTGCATCATACAATTTTTTGCCAAAATAAACGCAGTGCATTGTGGGATTTGAGGGTAAATCTGCTTTTTGGTCTGACACCTACAACACAATAACTAAAATAATTATAAAGATAATGCTATGATACAGAAACTCCCTAAGCAGTGCACTATGGAGTGGATAAGGGGGTGAGTTTGGATAGACATCATGGCGACTTGTTTATTTTTTTTATAGAACCGTTTTAGACACAGTGAAGAAGAAGAAGAAGAAGAAGAAGAAGAAGAAGAAGTATATTCTATATCAGATGTAGATGTATTTATGTAACTAGTGTGTGTATGTGTGTGTGTGTGTGTGTGTGTGTGTTTGTAATCTGCCCTCCAGACAAACTTCCAGATTGTGTTGTTGTTGTTGTTGTTGTTTACTCCTCACCTCCGGATATGAGCACTTCTCCGAGTCGCTGCCTCCGAGCACAGCCGAGGCTTCCTGCTCCAGCTCCTCATCCTCCTCCAGCACATCCACCAGAGACACAGTTACCTCCTCTCCCTCTCCCTCCGCCGCCGCCGCCATGCTGCTGCTGCTAACACTAACACTAACACACACTATCACTTCCGCTTCAGCTCCTCCTCGTCGGAGAAGAGAAGAGACGCGAAATAATAATAATAATAACTAAATTTAAAACACTTGCTCAATATTGACCCGCATTGCCGTTATATCATCTAATAACATACCTATTTTATTTTATTAATTGTTTAAATGTTTTTTTTTTTACATTACAACGATAACAACAAACTACTTCCGTTTCCGGTTTATGCAAATCAGCGCTGTTTTGGCGCGAAAATCTATACTGGCGTTTTGCTGTGAATTATATTTTTATACATATATTTTTATATATATATATATTTTTTTTATCCACTGAGATAAAATTATGTTTCACTATTTCATGCCCGATATATGTTTATATATGTGTACACACCGCCTACACTGCATCATATGTTGTTTTTATTTACTAAATAAAACTCGCGCAAGCCGTTAGAGATGTAGCAAAACAGTGAACACGGCATTAGCCGGTGTTGCTAGGTTGTGCGACACGTCAACTCGTCCGCCATATTGGAAAGGTCCGAATTCAATAAAAGACACTGAGAGACGCATGGCTAATGCTGTAACTCGCTTTATGATCACTAGATTTTCATACAATTTCATGGTGCAGATACAAACTATGACACATATTAATGGTGATGAATATAAATATGCATCCACTGGTTAATATTTTAAACCTTTTTTATAACCTAATTTCTGTAGTGTGGGATAAATGTATGTTTGAACAGAAATACCATAAACCAATAAGTTTTTTAATCCAATGTGGTTTACAGTTGGACAAAGTGAGTTAGAGACTTTGTCTTTGGCATCTTGATGGTGCTGGGATTTGAACCCACAACCTTCTGATCAGAAGAGTCCTCCGGCTGGAGTGAAAATTTATATGACCAAAACAATTACATTTTATTTGTATAGCGCTTTTAACATTGGACGCTGTCACAAAGCAGCTTTACAGAAATAAGTGGATTCAAATTAAATTAAACCAAAATAAATTGTAAATATGTGAATTTATCCCTAATGAGAAAGCCAGAGGTGATGGTGGTGAGAAAAAACTCTCTGAGACGATATGAGGAAGAAACCTTGAGAGGAATCAGACTCAAAAGGAACCCATCCTCATCTGGGTGATAACAGATAGTGTGATTATAAATACATCCCTTCTATAACTGTGTACTACATGGACAAATAGTGCAGTTGTGTAACCAGGAAATTTATTACAAAATTTCACAAGAAGTCTGTTTTGTTGAACTCCTCCACTGTCCACTGATGGAGTCCTAAGTGCAAAACTGTCCACAGCAATCGCAGTCACAAGCCATTACAGTACAACTCCCAGTAAGTATACATGTATATTCATATACATTCGCTGACCATTTTAATTTAAACAGCTTCCAAGTGAGTAAAATGGGTTTAATGGGCACCTCGCTCAGGAACCCAACTCTGACAGCTGTCTGGTGCTGGGATTTGAACTCACAGCCTTCTGATCAGCAGCACAAAGCCTTAATTATTCTTATAAATAACTGTAATGACATTTCTGCTCTAACTCATGCACAAAGTCCCTCATAAGAGAGCAAGGCGCATGTACAATCTGCCTTTATCTAGTAAACAATCGTCTTGTTTTGACTCTTACATCAAAGCGCGACTGAGCCCTATCCAATATGGCGGTGTCTTTGACACGTCGGGTACCTGGCCGGTTCACTTCCGCCAGAGGTCAGAGGTCGGAGATTGCAGGTTCTAGTCAACAAACATGGCGTGCGCGTTGAAGGGAGAGCTGAAATGTAAAGACGGGAGAACGAGCAAGTTCACAGTGGAGGCGGAGAATAATTTAAAATCCCTCATCGAAGGAGTGAAGAAGATAAACTCGGAGATTTCGGTGGTTTTAACGGAGCTCGTGGAAGAGGAGAAGAGTTTAAACGCGGAGAGAGGAGAATGTCGCGCGCGCGGTGAGATAACGAGCTAATTACAGAGAGACGATTGGGAGTTTAAACAATATTCCTTAGTTACAAACAAACTATAAATAAGTGTCTTTTGATTTAATAAATATGACAAAGAGCCCATTTATTTATTTATCTATTTAACTTCCGGGTCAGAAGCCGGACAAACGTTTTGACGTAAATAGTGCGGCTGAAGTTTTACACCTCACACACACACACACACACACACACACACACACACACACACACACACAGAGTGTTGTATAAAGTCTCTATCGCGGGACAATGCTCAAAATTAAATAAAACAAACAAATAAAAGTGGCCGAATGATGTCATAGGCTAATTTGCATATTCATCGGTTCCTCCTGGTCATTTGCATATTAAAGCGAGTTGCATGAAAAGGAAGATTTTCTGAGGAATAAAGTTTAGAAAATAACATCATCATAACTTTCTGTTTCCAAAAACACGTTTTACAGACTTTATTTTTAAATGATGTTAAAAGTGTAATGTTGTGTGCTGTTTATAAAAACCTTCTCTTTCACTCTGGACTGATTTATTTTTCTCTCTAAATCATCCGTTTATCCTTTTCTCTGTTTTCTTTTCCTCGGGAACCTCCACAGCATCCCACCCACTTTATACGACTTTAATGCGCAGTTTAATAACATCCGGGTCTTTTATTTATTTTTAAATCGTTTTAATTTTAACCCTGAAATCACTGCGCACTTCTCACGTGTGATTATTTTTTTCCCCGTAAATTTCCATAAACAACACTTTTACACAGTGATGTGAAGGAGACGTCACTCTCAAAAAAAAAAAAAAAAAAGCGACACACTAAAAAAAAAAGTTGTAAAATTATTATAATTAATTCCTCCACTACCTCATTTGCATATATGATTTAAAAAAAAAAAAAAAGGAAAAAAGGAAAGTGTCTGTTGATGCTGTAAACTGGTCAGGTTTCATTCTGGTGGATTTAAAGTGACTTTAAAACTTCTTCCCTCTTTTTTTCCCTCTAGACGAGGAGGAAGAAGAAGAGGAAGAGGAAGAGGAGGGTGATGATGAAGACGCCGCTACAGAAACCGCTGCGGTTAAATTAAAGCCCGAACCTCCAGCGAAGCGACTGAAGAGCGTCACACCGTCCTGAGCAGCTCTCCGGAAACCCAGGAGGACTTTTTTTTGGTCCTTTTTTTTGGTCCTTTTTTTTTTTTCTGAACTGATAAATGAACCTTCAGTGAGGAGACGATGTTACAAAGATATTTAAAAAAAAAACACCATGTAAAGGGAAGTTCATTACTGAAAACTAATCAACACTTTTCCTGTAAATAAGCTGAAGCTGAATTAAGAAAAGGAAAAAAAAAAAAATCACAAAATAAATCTGTTTTTTTTTTTATAATAAAGACATTAAAGTGAAAAACATGAAGATTTTTTTTTTTTTTTTACCAAACATTTATTTTCTTTGTTTTTATTTTTTATTTTTTTAAATAAAAGAGGTTGCGAAAAGGCAATAAATCGGTCACATGAGGAAAAAAAAAACATCCGTTTATTAGAATTATTACGTCATTAAAAACCCCCTCGAGCCCTTTTACACAAAACCAGCGTGAAAAAACACGTCACGGCGAAAATAAATTACAAAATAAATCACACAGTAAAAGGCAGTAAAGTGTTTAATCCTGTGTCTCTGCTCTTTGGTACAAAACTAATCGAGAACTTTATTTTATTTTATTATTATTATTATTATTATTATTATTATTATTATTATTATTATTATTATTTTGATGATCATGTGACCTCATTAACACCATTATGTGTTGTTGTTATTATTATTATTATTATTATTATTATTATTATTATTATTCTACAGCTCTGATTTGAAAATAATAAATAAACAATTTGAGTATACTGCAGTGTGCAAAAGTTTGTGCCCCACGGATGATTTATTTATTGTTTTATTTATTTATTTCTAACTGTATATATGTTTTGAGGCAGAGAAGAAGAAATGAAACAATCCAAAAGATGTAAAATTACCCAAAAATATATTTAAAAAAAAAAAATATTATTCATGAAAACGATTTCATTCTCCAAAGTCTGTTCAGAGGAAATGAAAGAAAAACGAGGGAAAAAAAGAAAATTTATTCAGAGAAACATTTCTCTCATTCATAAAGGAGGGGGGCACAAACTTTTGTACTAACTGATTTTTAAAAAGTTGGTTAAAAAAAGTTTATTATTTCTATCTAAACACACTCCGTTTGGTTGTTTGTGTGAGTTTTAATAACGAAGTCACTTCAGACCTCCGAAACCCAACGCAGCTCATTCTGTCTGAGGGCTGGGGGGTGCACAAACTTTTGCACTCGACGCGACTGTGTGAGTTTCGGAGACGTGATGAGAATCCGAATAAAACTGGGTTCAAGTTTCTGATTCATTTTCTTTTTCATCAGTTACCGAAAATATGAAAATGTTCTTAAATACTGTTTTATTTATTATTTATTAAAAATAAACACATTAATCGTCACATAAAAGTCCAGAGCGCGTGGAGGAGAAAAGCAGCGAAACGCAGCGATACTTTTATTAAAAAACAAAATTAATATTAAAAAAAAAAAAAAAAAACCTCAGTGCTGGATTTCTGATGCTGAAGTTTAACTCACTGTGTTTTATTTATTTATTATTTATTTATTTATTTATTTATTTAAATGCAGCTTGATGATGAATTTTTCAGCTTTTTATCAGATTCTTATTTCAAGTGATTTTTAAAAAAGAAATGAAACTTTGGACATAAACACTGAAGTGTGATTCTGTATCTGTGTTTATTACGGTAACAGAAAACCCACGTGACGCCTCTCAGGTGCTCAAACGGCAGAAAAGGAAGAAAATCTTTAACAAATAAAATGAAAATGATAAATTAGAAATTTATCCCTGTTTTTTGGTAAAAAGAAAAAATAAAATCTGCTAAAATGATCAAATAAAATCAAAGAATAAAATTCTATATAAATTAAATTAATAAAATATCAGTAAAAGTACATTTTTCATTTTTTTCTAATCAGAAAATAATTCATGTATTTTAAAAGATTATAAAAAAAAATTCTCCTTTAATTAATTTCAACTTCTAGATATTCCTCCATTTATTTATTTATTTATTTGTTTATTTTATTATGTAAATTTCTCACTCATTTGAATAAATATATTGACTCAAATTACATTTTATAAAATTTCTGTATTTATCCCTTTAGGTAAATATTAATACTTTTATATTTCTTTTATTTATTTCTGTATTTTTTTTTTACATTTATTCTTTCCAGATTTATTTTAGAACAATAAAATTGAGTAGTTTATTAAAAAAATGAGTCAATAAACACAAAAATAAACAAACTGAGGAATAAAAGACGTAATAAATAAAGTCAGAATTACACGCGTAACTTTACGACAATTTTAATCACAGCGTGTTTAGTCCAAGTTTTTAAAAAATATATATGTCTTATAATTATTATTTATGATTTAAAAAATGAAGTCATTTATTTATTCGTGTTTTTATTTTCACTCTGGTGCATCAGGTCCAGACTGTTAAATAAAAAAAAATTAAAATAATCAAGTCACTGGTTCATTCATTCATCATCATCATCATCATCATCATCATCATCAGGGGTTTAAAGCACTGATTTATTTCAGAAGGAGAAGAAAAGAAAAGTAGAAAAAGATGAAGAAATTTGTAGAAATTTAATTTAGAAATTTAGCTGCGAGAGAGAGAGAGAGAGAGAGAGAGAGAGAGAAAGGGAGAGAGAGAGAGAGAGAGAGAGAGAGAGGGAGAGAGGAGAGAGAGAAAGGGAGAGAGAGAGAGAGAGAGCGGAATGAACAGATCAGCGCTGAGTATAAAACTGAAGAAAGCGCCGCTCGTCTCGTCTCGATGTTCGTCTGATAATTTTTTTTTTTTTTTGCTCCGGTGAAAAACGGTACTGAAGCCCCGCCCACATCAGGTGTCAATCAGCTGGAGCCTGCTAATCTGATTGGACGCCTTGGTGAAGGAGGCGTGTCTGTTACAGAGCAGGGCGAGGCAGACGGGCAGGATGCAGTACCCCACGGTTCTGGGGTCGGCCCGCGTGCAGGAGTAGAGGAAGAGGAAGAGCTGCAGGTACGGGACGAAGAAGATGGCCGCCCACAGCCAGAAGGGCAGCAGGAGGAGCCGCGACTTCACGCCCTGCATCCAGGACGCGGAGGAGGCGGCGGAGGAGGCGGAGGAGGCGGAGTCCGCTGCGCGCGGCGGAGGTGGGCGCGTCCCGCTGGTCTTCTCCACGTGGGCCAGCGTGAGGCGGTTGTACGTCTGGTTGATCTCGAACACGTAATAAACCGCGGCGACGCTAATCAGCAAGTACGCGGCCACTCCGATCCATCCCATCCTCTGACGAAAGTTCATCATTCTCCATGCTCCTGTCTGAAACACCAACGCTCATTAGTTCCCTACAGCAGCAGCTCCGACACCACGTCCCGCTAATCTCCCGACTTACGCTCCTGCTGAGCCTCGCACTCTTTAACAAACAGGCTTGAAAATAAATCAATAAATCAATCAATCAATCAATCAATCAATCAATCAATCAATCAATCAATCAATCAATCACTGAGCTGCTGACGTTTTCTGTGAGGAGACGTTTATATTTCACGTTTATGGAAGGAGTCTCCAGTGTCGCCTCGTTAATCTCGTTACTGCGGAAACCGTTTCAATAATAATAATAATAATAATAATAATAATAATAATAATAATAAAAGTTTACGCTCGTGTACTTTACCTCAACGATGGGAAAATTTACAGAAACAGATTTTTATTTTAAAACACGAAAAGATTTTAAGACTTTTTTTTTTAATCTAACTACATCTCATAACAATATAATATAATAAATTAATATAATAAGTAAAAAAATAAATAAATAAATATAATAAATATCACAATATCATGATTAATGTCATAGTAAATACTATGATTATTATATATTATATTTATATCGTGATATTAAGTATTATGATATGTACATTATACATAATATTATAAATATCATGATTATTATTATTATGATTATATGATAAATATTTTTTTATTCTAAATACGTCTCTGTGATTTTTTTTTTTATATAAATATACGTCTTTGTTTACGTCCTTATCTGTGATTTTCGCTGGAAGCAGCTGATTGGATTCGATTTTGTACTGAATCTTTAAAACTGGAAGAGAATTTACTTTTCCTTCTTTTCAGTTTTGTTTATTTATTTATAAAAATATTAACAAAAATCTGTTTTTTTGGTTTTTTTTTACAGTTTTACTTAAATACAACACTGAAGTTTAGCTGGAAGTTTCGTAAACTAAAATATCGTGATAAACATAGTAAAAAAAATATAGTTATAAACATCATAACATCATAAATATCATAATATATATTGTGAGAAATATAATAAATATCATTCTAAATAAAGTGATAAATATATCATGATAAATATTGTTTAAAAAAATATAGTTATAAATATCGTAATAAATATCACGGTAAATATTGTGATAAACAATAATAAAAGATTTAGTTATAATTATCGTAATATCATAAATATCATGATAAATATATCGATATAAATATCGTACTAAATATCGCAATAAATATCGAGAGAAATATATCGTGATGAATATCGATATTTTCGGTCATATCGCTCAGCCCTGGAGTAAAACACCACTTCATATCATCAAGTCGTGAATGTTTGTGTTTGAATCTAATATTTTTAAACTTTAAACATAAACAGTGACGTGTTTTAGATCATGTTTAAAGGTAGATTTTACACACATGAAAGCTTTATTTATTTATCAATAATTCACAATCAAATCCTCACCGATAACCGAAAATAACAGACATTTGCACCGGCTGGTACTCACTGTGGGCTCTGAAGTTTTATTTTTATTTTATTTACAGGAGATTAAACGGAGAAAAAGCTGATAAACTGCAGCTCCATTGCGGTTTGTTGTCATATGACTTACTTCCTGGAATAGGGAACATCCGGGTACTTGAGCGCTGCCTCTGCGGTGGCTTTAACACCAGCGCGCTGCGCCTCTGCTGCCCTCTAGCGGCTCATCCTGAAAACGCCACGTTCCGTTATCTCCTGTACAAAAAAAAACCCCACTAGATATAAAACATATAAATTTACATAAAAAAATACATACATAAATAAATATATATAAATTAAAATGATAATAGCTCTGCGTCAAACACAGAAGTCTCTCTGATTGGTCCTTATTTTGCTGTTAATTAAAAAAGTGACATGGTGCACTATAGAAGGAATACTGCCTATAAAAGTAATTTAATAAATACAGCAAAATTTACTCTTCACACACTACACAGTGCGTCATTTCCTGTATTTAATATGCCGTCTGTATTTATCCATACCTGTAGGTCATGTGATGTAGCTGTAGGTATTTTCTTTATATCTCTGAGCATTAAACAGCCTGATCTTGGACTGAAATTGCTGGACATTCACTCCTGAGAAGATAGCTGTTAACTGTCTTGAAGGCTCTCCGTTTGTAAACAATCCTCTCACTGCAGAATGGTGAATTTCAAATTGTTTGGAGATGGCCTTATGACCCTTCCCAGATTGATAAGCGGCGACATTCGCTTCTCTGAGGTCCTGGCTGATGTCCTTTCTTCTTGGCATGATGTAGGAACACCTGAGTGCTTCAGAACATCAAACTGCTAAAGGTTCAGCTTTTACAGAGTTAGTCACACGTCCTGATAATTAACTAATCTTGTGCATTTCATTAGTAACACCTCGCTGATAGTTACTCTCTTAATGATTGTGTAAGTAGGAAGGGTGTATTTATTTTTTCCCAAAATGGATTCTGAATGTTGGTTTATTTTTGTGAAAAAAAGGACGACATATTGTTTTCACGTGTTTTTTTCACGTGCTCATGTTCACACAGTTCCTCTAAATGACCAGATGACCAGAGGGCATTTCAGTAGCTGCACTTTTTACTGAATTGCTAAGAATTGTGTTTTACTCCAGTTTGTCCTGAAGTGACCTGTGATGTCACAGTGTTCACTCACACAAACAAGATATACCACTTTAT
>CM074992.1:17728416-17750193 GCA_037576825.1 Pangasius krempfi
CTGTTTATAGCTGTTATAACGTAAGTGAGAACAGGAACTGATTTGAACTGGAACTTAGAGCTTCTCTTTCTAATCTAATCTATAAAACAGAACGGAAGTTGGTAGTAATTTAATCAGCGTTAATTCATTACAAACTCTGATTTAATCTGGTTTAAGAGTTCATGGAGTCATAGGCTACGTTCACATGCACATCAAATTCCGGATACGATGTTTATATGCGTACAGGCGTCGGAATGTTCCTGTATCCTGGTTTGGTTGTTCCTAAATAACTAGCGTGCAGCTAAGCATCTGTTAGCACCCACAATTCCTTGCAGGCTGAGCTGCGCATATATCACCTTTCAGTGGATTTTCTGAATAAGGTGTTTACATGCAACAAATTTACAATTAAAACAGAGATATTCCAGGAACCGGAGTCTGAATTTGGGGAATCAAAATATTGTCTTAATGTGAATCAGATTGCGACTCATGACTAAATTCCGATTAATATCAGAATGTTGATGTGCATTTAAACGTAGCCATAGTCACCTCACCCCAAAACTCAAACGCGGATTTCTTACTGAAAGGTTGACGTGAACGTTTTTTCCCAATCAGAAGGCAGGAATTGTGATGATTCCGCTATGATATCGATTGGACAGAAGTGTGAGTGAATGTGTGAAAGTTCAAGTTGGAACAAAAGAATGAAGAAATCAATGATAATTGTTTCTTTTATTTAAGGTTTGTTCATATAAAAATGATTTAAAATTATTTATACAGTACAATACGCAATGATACAGAAGTGTTCATTACTAGTTACAAGTGTTTCAGTTAATGCTAGTTAGCTAGCTATGCTAAATTCAGCTTCGTGGTTAACAGTAGCTAGCTAATGGGATCCATTAGCGTTCATGGGATCCATGTGATTAATTTGCTTTTATTTATATTTGCTCTGTTAAGTATGGTTCTTATTTCTATTTTTGTATGCTATCTCTGCTTGTATTTTATTTTTGTTGTAAGTTTAATATTATTATTATTATTATTATTATTACTAATATTAGTAATAATGTTAGGACAACATTTGTGTTAAATTAATTGTGTGGAATTTTATAGAAGGAATTTATGTTATGACGTAATTATTTACACTTCATGAACCAACTGTTAACTCGATAGATGATGCTTCGGTTAGTGTGAGTTGAATTAGCTTGGGATGGCGCTAAGAAGTACCGAAACACCAATCTGTAGATAGCAAATATTAGCTAAGTTAGTTAGCATCCTAGTGTTGGTGACGTAACTAGCATTGATGTTGCATGACAGCTGCATAAAAGCTATAAAGTGCAATACAACTAGCATAGCTGTTAAGATAACAGCTAATTCTAGTGTAGCTACACAATATCAGTGTTCGATTTCTCCGACTAAACCCGGGAGTGAGGTGACTGGCTGCATAAACATGGCGTGTTAAGAATTTTAGTGTTATATGTGTATATTTTTATTGTATGTATCCCCTTCAGACTGAAGCGTGGTTATATTAGACTGTGTGGCGTTTCTGCTCGGTGTTGTTGTGAGTGTTGCGTAGATGGTTATCGTGTCTGAGGAACTCCCTACTCAGAGAGCCGTGTTTAGCTCCAGTGTCAGCGTCTGCATCAGCGAGCTGTGTTTCAGCCGTGTGTGAGTTACAGTTCCACTCTCCAGGCCTCTTTATGAGACAGTAATACGGCCCCGGGGGATTTTTGGCCATAAAAAGGCAGAACGTGGACAAAGTGCAGCGGTTACCTGGGAGCGCACCGAGCTGGCCACCCTGCTTCTGGACGCTTTACAGGGAAACATTGCTGACATATTTCTACTCACACACACACACACACACACACACACACACACACACACACACACACACACACATCCTCGGGAGCACTAATGGACTTACTGTATTCATTCGCTCTTAAAGCAATAGTACAGCAAAAACATCTACAAAATATGCAGATGATCAGCAACATCACGTTTAGTGTCTTTGGTTTTCCATAAACAAATCTCCTAGACTTATTTCACATGATGTAAACAAGCTACGAAATCTTCTTATTAACAGATGATGTTAATTACATGATATAGCCAAAAGTATGTGCACCCCTGATCAAAAAACACCCATGTGTAGTTCTTCTCCAAACTGTTTCCACAAAGTCTGAAGCACACAGTTGTACAGAACGTCTCTGTGTGCCGTAGCATTACATGTTTCTCTTCACTGGGACAAAGAGCCCAAACCTGTTCCAGCATGACGACGCCCCTGTGCACAAAGCGAGCTCCATGAAGACATGGTGTGTGAAGGTTGGAGTGGAAGAACTCGAGTGTCCTGCACAGAGCCCTGACCTCAACCCCACTGAACACCTTTGGGATGAACTGGAACACCGAATGCACCCCAGACCTCCTCGACACCCCAACATCAGCGCCTGACCTCACTAATGCTCTTGTAGCTGAATGAACACAAAACCCCACAGCCTCGCTCCAACATCTAGTGGAAAGACCTCGCAGAAGAGTGGAGCTCATTATAACAGCGAAGGGGAATAAATCTGGAATGAGATGTTCAACAAGCACATGTGGGTGTGATGGTCAGGGGTGCACATACTTTTGGCTTTATAGTGTAAGAGCTGATATCAAACCAGCAAAAATGACCACAGCACACGCGATTACTTTAAGACGACACATGAAGCCTGGCTTCAACTAAAATTTTATTAAAATGCGGCAATGAAATGTTTACTAGGGTCTAGTGTCTATAATATTCATCAGTCTTGGTGGAATTCAGTATTAATTTTAAATCAAATGATCAACTGCAATATCGCGCTGTTCATTCATTTCATTCAGACTGTTTTCGGGGAACAGCACAGCCTGCAGGAAAAGCTCCTCTGAAGCCCCGACACAGAGCTAATACACACTCAGTGAAGCTGTGGGAGTTTACAGCAGATCCCAGTACACTGTGTTTTAATGGGAGGAAAGATGAATGCTCATTGGACGACACGCTTTTAACACGTCATTTCGAGCCACGCCCGGATGCCGAGCGTCTCTGGGAGTGAACAGAGTGTGAGTGGGCGGGTTTTATGTAGAACAATATCTCAGTGTTTATTGGACAGTGTGCTCTTCACTTATCTCGTCTGGATGCATGGCTTCTCCTTATGATGATTGGTCGACCTCTCAAAGGGGCGGAACCTCATAACCAGCAGCCAATCACTGAAAACGGTGATCAGTAACCGACTATAACTGGTTCATACAACCGGAGTAGCCTCTTGTTATAATCTTTATAATTGGTAAATATTGTAAAGAAATTGTAAGCTATGAAGTTGTTTGATTAATTGCGTTCATTTTGGAATGTTTGTGTTTATTTATAAGTCTAACTGGCCAGCTGTTATTAGCGTCTTCAGTGGAATTTAGCTAGCTACGTAGTTAGCAGCTCGGGTGCTGTTTAGCGTGACGTGGCAGACAGTGCTGATGCGATTGGCCTTGTGATTTTTGATGCTCTTACTTATGAGGAGAAACTGAGAATTGGACATGGGGGGCAGTCGTGGCCTAATGGTTAGAGAGGCGGCCTTGGGTTTGAGTCGTGGGTTTGGGTCGTGGGTTTGAGTCTCAGGTCCGGCAGGGATTGTAGGTGGGGGAGTGAATGACCAGCGTCTCTTCCTCCCTCAATACCACGACTGAGGTGAGACCCTTGAGCAAGACACCGAACCCCCAACTGCTCCCCGGGCGCCGCAGCAATAAACACTGCCCACTGCTCCGGGTGTGTGTGTGTGTGTGTGTGTGTGTGTGTGTGTGTGTGAGACCTTGGATGGGTTAAATGCAGAGCACAAATTCGGAGTATGGGTCACCACACTTGGCCACACGTCACTTCACTTCATAAAACAGATAAAACAGAACACACACAGATATATGGATGTAAACTTCAGTAACACACACTTCTGCTTCCCCTGTTCTTAAAAACCACCAACCATCACTGGACCAGAACCTTAATTTACCTTCACTTACTTACTTACTCACTCACTCACTCACTCACTCACTTACTTACTCACTCACTCACTCACTCACTTACTCACTCACTTACTTACTCACTCACTCACTCACTTACTCACTTACTTACCTTGTTACTGTATCTTTTTTTTCATTGGACTTAGCTTTATAGATAGATAGATAGATAGATAGATAGATAGATAGATAGATAGATAGACAAATAACATGTGAAGTGTTACCTTTTTTAAGACACACACACACACACACACACACACAAATAAATAAATAAATAAATAGCACTTGAATGGAATTCTAACTGAATATTGTTAAAATAATACAAAAGTAAGTGAATGAATAAATGAATAAACAAACACAGAAATAAATAGGAATCTAAAAAAATTAATGAAATTTAAAATAATTGATTATTGTTTAAATAAATAAATAAATAAATATTTAAACAAGTGTGTGTGATGTGTGTGATGAGTGTGTGTGTGGGTGATGAATGTGTGCATGTGATGTGTGTGATGAGTGTGTGATGCGTGTGATGTGTGTGTGTGTGGGTGATGAGTGTGTGTGTGTGTGTGGGTGATGAATGTGTGCATGTGATGTGTGTGATGCGTGTGATGTGTGTGTTGAGTGTGTGTGGGTGTTGAGTGTGTGTGTGTGATGAATGTGTGCATGTGATGTGTGTGATGCGTGTGTGTGTGTGTGTGAGATGAGTGTGTGTGGGTGTGTGTTTATCACCTCGACCGTTGACCTTGTGTTTATATCTGATCAAGATTATGTGGTGGAAGATTAATAACACACTCTCCTGTAACTGCACCAGTGTGTGAGCTCTGCAGTGTGTTAACCCAACAC
The DNA here is from genome assembly GCA_037576825.1 of Pangasius krempfi. Lineage (NCBI taxonomy): Eukaryota > Metazoa > Chordata > Actinopteri > Siluriformes > Pangasiidae > Pangasius > Pangasius krempfi. The sequence goes on from CM074992.1 coordinate 17,733,235, forward strand.
ACGTCTCTCAGTGTGTGTGTGTGTGTGTGTGTGTGTGTGTGTGTGTGTGTAACGTTGATAAAGAGAATGCAGATTTCAGTTATATTTGTGTGAATGATGGCATCCTCCTTTCTGTTGCTAAGCAACAAGAGTTTGTCCGTCTCTGTTTCCACTATACGCTTATTTTTTAAGATTTTTAAAGATTCACACATACAGGAGTTTTGTAGATGTAGAATTTTACATCACTTCCTGTCATGTGATCAAACCAACACACTGTTAATTCTTCTAAATGAAGTGTCATAATTAAATATTTTTACTGTACATTTTGTTTATGTTAAATCTGTGGATATGTTTAAAAATCAACAAACAATTTTTATCTGATGTTAATTTTTGAAAGTTTTCTATGATGTTAATTTTGATTTTAAACACGTTTAAGCAAAAATATTACAGTTAATACTGTAGTAATAATAATAACTTTTTGAAAATAGTAAATTTAAAAAAATGTAAAAAAAAAAATAAAAATAAAATAATAATAACTTTTTTTCACTGATGTTTCAATCTAAAAAAAAAAAGATTCTTAAAACACTTTAAGAAAATAAAAAAATAAAAAAATAAAAATAGTTTTTACACTTCCTGACTTTCACATGACCGCTACATCGTGACCTCGTATTACGGTATAAATTACATCACATAATGTTTGATCACAGGATATTTTATTTTTAAAAGAATTGACTCACCCCAGAAAGGAAGTGCAGCGAGTGGTGTTTATCTCATGACAGGAAGTGATGTCATTTATAGTATGTTTCCCATGTGACTGATTTGTCAATCTTGGGTTAGGAGGGGTTGAACCTGAACAAGGGTTCTTCAAGGGTTCTTCAGGGGTTCTTCAAGTGTTCTTAAAGGGTTCTTCAAGGGTTCCTCAAGGGTTCTTCAAGGGTTCTTCAAGTGTTCTTCAAGGGTTCCTCAAGGGTTCTTTACAAAGTTAAGCTTTTTAAAGAGGTTCTGCTCTGAGCTGTTACTGAAAGGGAAACACTGTGTTGTCGAGTTACAGTAAGAGCACAAACATCCAGGTTTCTCGTGACCACTAATTTTCCTTCCCTTTGTGTATTTTTTTCAGGAAGCGGGGCATTGAGATGGTTCAGGTAAGTACCTTTATCTACAATCTTACCCTCCAACACCTCCCCCTGTTCCAGCAGGAGACTAAAGCCGGCTGATATTTTGTGAATGTTGTGGAGAACGGTTGTGGTGCTTAAACTTAGCCACGAGGAGCAAATGTGAGAGGGGAATCATAGGAAGCTAACTACGAGGAAGGTGGAGCTTCAGGTGTTGTGTTTCTCCTGATAAATCATATATAGATCATATATGCAGTAATAACAGTTCATATGCGCTATACCCTGTAATCATGTTAAGTGTTCGTTAAGTAAACACGTCAGTATTCAGACCGTAGACAAAACTACAGACTTCAGCTATGTTTAGCTCTTTGTTTATGTCAAGAGTTACACACCTAGGGGCGGAGTTTGAGTAAAACAGAGGCATGTCTTAGATACTTGTGATTCTGACTCATTTTCTTGCGTGATATTAACGCAAGAATTACCCTTCGTTCACACTAGCGAGTGACAAGTCCCTTGTTTCTCTTGTAGTATTGTCTCTTGTGGGCGTGGCCTGTTCAGAAACTGACGTCCTGATATTAGACAACTTCTATCAGATGTTTCTTTAAATCTCTGCCTACCTTTAATTCATTTCTTATCATATCATTCTAAACTGTATTTTGCTTAATGGTGCATCATATTGCAAACGAAAGCAGAGGCTGGAAAATGCAATCTGCTCGGTCAGTCTGCGTTTTCTAGCCTCGGTTTTTTTTCTGGCTTAAAACATAGTGCTTTGTCTTTCATGGCAGCGATCTAGACCCCCCTGAAAAATAACCAGTCCTGAGAGCTTTACAGGAGGAAAATCTGGCAACCTCAGAAAAATAATTTGAACCGAGAGCTCAAAAAATCAGCTTAAGTACACGCATAACCCGGCTCTGAATACGAGAAACTTTCCCCGTGTAAATATCGATGAACGATTAGAGCTTAAGTCACTGAATCTGAAAACGTCCCACAGAGAAAAAAGGTTGAATCTTGCACCCTTAAGGGATCTGTGGTTTGTGCCTCCGGGGAAACCATGAACGTTTTTATGTAGAACTGTCCAACTGAAAGAACTCCTTCAGGAAGCTAAGAACCCTCGAGTAACCTTTTTTGCTAAGAGTGTATGATTGAATACAATATAAAAACATTTGTCTTTATAGATAATAGATGATGAGAATGTTTATTAATAGAAATAGTAGAATATAGCATCTATATGGTCTAATAGGTCTAGTGTTGTAATTTCCTCCTATCGGCAGAATAACTGAAATGCGTGTGCACCACTGTTTACTTGTTTCCCCACGAGTTTCGCTGATCCTGTGCCTGAACATTTTGCACCAGTTTCAGGTCTTTTGTGTGTTTTGTGAAATGAAGGTGGGATAGAAATTTCGCTGAAACCTTGCAACCCTGCCCGGGAGCTTCACACTCGATGACTTTCAAGCTCTGCATGAAAATTGCAAATTACAATATTTTTTGTTTTCGTCTGTACCTTTGTCTATATTTTGTTTGTTATTTTTTAAATATTTTTGTTGCATCCTGTGGGATCCTAGTCCTGATGCACGCACCCAGTCTCACTGTTCTTTCTGGTGAGCTTTCTTGAAAAAAAAAAAAAAAAACATATTAATGATGCATACAGTACACTATATGTATTTTAACTGTGTATTAATGGTGATGGGGTTTGGTCAGATTTTTGATCTACAGCTCAATGACGGGAAAAAGAAAAAAAAACCATAAATTGACCTTTACTGTGAGGGGAAAGAGACCACAGAAAGGCCACATCTATACCAAAATAGAATTTTCCATTCTCCACAGTGAGCACGCAGAGGGGGCGAATACTTAAATAATCCCAGTGTTTAACATGCCGAGCTCAGTAATGCCTTTGTTGTGTGTGTGTGTGCGTGTGTGTGCGTGTGTGTGTTTTTTTAAAATATCCCACATGTAATATTTAAACTATCCTCATTCTCCTGTCTGATATCTGCACTAATCGAATCTGCGGCCCTGATTAGCTGCTGATTCACTGAGTTCCACACTAATGAATCACAGAGGTGCCGCACCCGTGCGTCTGATTATCTGATCTGTAAGAGCGCTGCTGTATACACACTTTCCGTGTCCTGGTATGTTCCTGGACTTTCCTGGATGTTCCCTGCTTTCCCTGTAACGCTTTACGGAGTACACTGGTGTAGAACGTACATCAGAATCTTGTCATCTTTTTACAGATGATCCACATTCAGCTCCACTTCCCAGCACTGTGGTGGTTTAAAATAACGTCAAAGATCAAACAGTGACCATTCGCTCGTTATAAAACAGTAAACACGCAAGTTTGTCTTGCGTAGGTGAGGTTACTTTGTGTAGCACGCATTCGATCGGACGCGATAAACTCAAGCTGTGTTCCCTAAAAGGCTGTAAGGTAACTTATTTAACGTATTACTTATATTTAACTTATTATTATTATTATTAATGCATCTATTCCATTTTTATATCAACAGATTAAATAAATAAGCAAAACGTAATACACTCTTCACCTGAGGAAATGCAATAAAATTCACATCATGTCACATCGGAATTATGCGTTTTGTTGAACTCGTAATTACCGTTTGCGATTTTTCTCACGATAATGAAAAATCTCGAGGTTTTTTTTTTTTTTTTTGCGACTTCGCTTCATATATGAAAACAGCCACAGATAAAGCAGGCTGCAGTATCAGTTTAACGTTTATACGTGTGTATTAAACTTCCCCATCATTTTCTAGTATTGTTTAGGGATTACAAACGTTACAGGGAACCAAAAAAACGGAAACCGAAAAAGAACAAAAAGTTCCATTGCATGGAATTGAAAAACGTGAATGAAATCACTCTAAATTGTTCCAGAGTGAAAACATTACTTTGTTGCAGTGTGATTTCAAGATAGTCCAAACCTATAGCTAAAATTTTCCCAATAGGCCTAACTTCCTGTCCTGAATTCGTCACTTCCTGCCTGGCTACAGGAGAATGTGAGGTTAGGTAACCGCTATAGCCAGGTTTCGAAGACGGAGTGACGTCTGGAAGATCTGTGTAGAAATCCTATATTTCTTCCAGCAACAAATTACACTGCAGAGTAGAAAGATGCTGTGAAGGATTTAAAGAGAACATCCTTCACTTTTTGCAGAAAAGTGCAAAGGTGAACCATCGACTTACAGTACGTTAGCGATAAGATGGCGGCTGACAGCCAAATGACTCGTGACTATGTTTACAGAACGCTGGAGCATAAAAATATCGATTCTGTTCAAAATAAAGAATAAATCATTTCTAATACCTGACAATAGACGTGTGCATGGAATGTTGTTTGTTTGTTTGTTTGTTTGTTTGTTTGTAAGCCCAAGCCTACGTGCTGTGTTTGCATATTTTACAACAAACGTAGTTTTCTCAAAATATGAAAAAATAGTTGTTATAAGCCGAGCAGAATAAAACATTTACTGTAAATGAATGATGAAATGCAGTAAATTCATCACAGAGGCTCGAGATAATGAGATAACTCTGACGTGACATGGGCTCGACCTCAGAACAGACGTGTCCTGATGGCGTTTTGGCCGTGTGCTGAGACTCGTGTCTGGGAAATCATTCAACTCGTTCACACTGATGCGTCATTGTGTTGCTGCGGCTGCTGTAAACACACCCTGCGGTGTACGGCGGCTGTTTTATAAATCACATCCTTTTATAATATTCACACGAAGAACAAACATGTCCTCGGTGGCCCATGTCTCCTGAGAGACGTTTGTAAATGAGTGCCTGATAAAAGCAGCGATTGGACGAACTTCAGCGTGACATCACGGTGTGAACCGTATATCAGGTGTCTATAAGTCTGTCTCTGTTACGTGTTATTTACGACAGGCTGAAGAATTATAAGTAGAAAAAAATGCATTGTTGGTCTGATTTGTCTTTCATAAAGATTTAATTCGTGTTTAAACGTTAAGTAAGATAAGACGTACTGTTTATGCCATTAATATTAATAATAGCGAGACAATTATAGTCCATCAGTACAGTTACGGGAATCTGGTTGATGACAGGAAATGCTTTCAGGTTTATACTGTTTACAGCAAGCGAGGCTTTAAAAAGAGCTGTAATGTTCTAAAAATAAATATTTAGGCACTCTTGATTTCCAAACGTACTTAAATGTCAGACCGTGACGTCACAGAACATTAAGTATGAATCATTTCCACGCTGTAATAAAGTGCATCAGTCATGGTGTGTAGCTCAGAGAGGTGTTTAATTCTGCAGTACTCCATCTTCCAGACGGGAGTTACTGTACACACGTCCGGGTGAATGATGAATCTCCTGCGCTCTGCAGAAAGTATTTAGTTAAACCACTACGACTTCCACTTTCTGTCCACTAAAACTTAATCCCTATTTAATCAAGCGCTCTGACAGCATTGTTCAACATCCTCCTAAAATACACGGCGCTCAGATCATCGCAGCCAGAGAGGAACTGGCGTCCATGTTGGAGCTGGTACACGGTTTCTTTATTAAATACTATAACGCAGGGGTGATCCTTCAAATGCGAACTTCAGCACGTTTTTATCGGTATTAATTCAGTGAACTAATGAATTGAAATCACAATAAAATCGTACACATACACAGTATGATTTCATGACCTCGACCTTAGTATCATGTGACTTTATTAAGTTGCGCATGAGTAATTGTCAGAGCCTGATATTTAAAGACAAACAAACAAAACAATAGTCTGTGCTGGATCAAGTGCTATTCTCTGCGCTGCTGAATAATGAGTGTGGAAGCCATTTTGTGAAATTAAGCAAGTGATTAATGTAGTGTATTTCATCAGAATACTCTTTTTATTTTTCATCTTTTAATTGTCTCTTGCTTTTATGTTACATCCTATTACATTTGACAGCAGAAGAAAAAAAAATGCAGTATCCTTATAAAGAGGTTTCATCTCAAGCTAAAACGTTCAAATCGTGAAATAGCTGATGTTTGAACGGATGTGTCAGAGGAATGACGTCTCTGGAGGTTTTATTTAAGTGATCGAGTTCCTAGCACAGGTACAGCCTACAGGTCATGTGACCTACTAATGATCAAGCCTGGCCACGCCCACTACAACACGCACGTAGAATAAAGATCAGAACAATCAGTGTGTATTAGAGTAGTGACCCTGAAGACACACCCATCTCTATGATTTATGGAGATCACTTATCCCGTGTGAATGGATCAGACTTCCTCCAGAAACATTACTGAACACACACAGGTCCGGAAAACTAATCCCGTCCGAGATTCCGGACTTGAGGTGGACCAGTGTGGAGTTACACCAAGAAGAACCAGAGTGTGTGTGTAGCCTTGTGAACGCAGAAACCAAAAACAGATTGATATACACAGCAGGGTTTGTGGCTTCACTGTGTTCAGGGATTGTTTAGCACTGCTTTATTTAGGGAAGTGTGTGTGTGTGTGTGTGTGTGTGTGTGTGTGTGTGTGTGTGTGTGTGAAGGCTGGCTATAGACGAATGGGCAGGGCAGGGAGACTCGGTCAAGGTCCTGCAGCCTTCAGCTGAGCTCTTTAATATCTGACAGACAGCTCGAGATAAGGACTGACTCAGCTAAAACACACACACACACACACACACACACACACACACACACACACACACAATCCATTCAGTGTTGAGTGAGGCGACATTTTCAAGGCCAGAATGAAGAGAAAACAGAGGGTGTGGACAGAAGGGGAACACACACACACACACACACACAATCTTTGACATCTTTATCTTGCTATGTCACACCCAGTCACAATCAATCTCACTTAAATAATCGATGAGATAATCGCTGTGGTTCCTCTGATAAGTGTTGCGGTTCTGCGCCTACTACGTAACTCTAGTACCAGGTGGAGCTTTGTTCCATCACACCGCTCATCTTTATCATCTATAAAAAGAACAGACTTTACACTCTTAAATGTTCTTCATCTGTCCCGCCGGACATGTAGAACCTCGACAGCAAAGCGTTTCCCAGTCAGGAACGTCAGAAGTAGAACCTTACTGGAAGCTAAGAACACATAATTATCCAATAAACCCTTAAAGAACCATTCTTCATACCTAGAACCTGTCAGAACTGTTGTGGTGCTTGTAGACTCTTAGAAATAAGGGGTTCTTTACAGGTACATTGGATAATAAAGGGTTCTAAGCCTCTTAAAGCTGTAAGCATTTAGCATTTAATAGTCCTTTAAGAGTTCTTTATGGGTTCCCCAGATAATTAAGGGTTCTTCGTGTCTAAAAAGGGTCTAAAGAGATCTACTTGGAACCCTGTCTGATAAAAACTGCTACGTAGAACCTCTAAGCATTCTCAAAGGGGTACAAGCAAAGATCCCTTGTGTGTAGAATCCTCCATGTCAAGAAGCTGTCAAGAAGGTTTTTTTTCCTGGAACCTTTATTTTTAACGGTGCTATAAAGAACCCTTGAAGAACCCTCTGTTTGAGTGTGCATTGTTAAAAATAAAGCTTCCAGAAAAGGTTATTTAGGAAACAAACAAACAAACAAACACAAAGGTTCTACTGTGGCATCTGTAGAGAACATTTTCTGGTACCTGTATTCATTTTTTTGTTTTTTAAACTAATGCACACTCTTAGAGAAAAAAAATGGTTCTTCGATGGATCTTAAGGTTCTGTGGATAATTAAAGGTTTCTGGTTTTCAGAAAGGGGTCCAAGTAGATCCCTTTCTTACAGACATAAGTTCGATGGTAATAAAAGACCCCACACCCTGGGCTTAAATAAACACTTCATGTCCTCCCTCTGGACGTTTCCTTTCCTTTAAAGCCGGACGCAGTTCCTCGGTGTGTGGTGAAAGGAACCGTCAGCTCTCCTTCCCGCTCTGTAATCCTCCCCGAATGAGCTGAGGCTTAAAGCGCTGTACTGAACACGAGGAACTGTTTGCAGTAAACGGTTCTGTTTGCAGTGTGGACGTAACGACAGCCGGCAGCAGAAGCACACGCTGTACTGATTTTCAGGAAGAACTGGCTGGTTAAGGAGGGACAGTAAATAAAGGCCAGTGGGAGAACGTTCTGGAAGCTGGTGTAGTTTAGTTTAATCCCACGGAGCAGCTCTTCAGGACTCATCTGGACATCTCACCTCCTCTGAGTGTGTGTGTGTGTATCGTTTGTGTGTACTGTGTGTGTCTGTGAATGTGTCTGTGAATGTGTGCATCGTGTGTGTGTGTACCGTGTGTGTGTGGATCATGTGTGTGTGTACTGTGTGTGTGAGTGTAATGTATGAGTGTGTACTGTGTGTGTATCGAGTGTACCGTGTGTGTGTGTATCGAGTGTACCATGTGTGTACAGAGTGTGTGTGTGTGTGTACCGTGTGTATGTGTGTGTTTGTATCAAGTGTACCGTGTGTGTGTGTGTATATCTCGAGTGTGCCATGTGTGTGTACACCATTTAAACTGCAGCTGAATGATTCATTACTTCAGCTTAGCCTGAGGCTGTGTGTGTGTGTGTGTGTGTGTGTGTGTGTGTGTGTGTGTGTGTGTGTGTGTGTGTGTGTGTGTGTGTTATATGTCTCATAACAAGTTGTCAGTGATGTTGGTCAGCTTTGTGCTCGCTGTAAGAATATTTCCAGACATTTCTCCTCCTCCTTTTCACATCGTAGTCTTCTGGGAAATTTGAACTGCCTGCAGAAGCTCCGCCCACAAAACACCTGATACATTCTGTACACTTATCTGGCCCAAAGCTTCAGCATCATAACTGTCCTGAAGGTCATAATGTCCTGAAGGTGCTAAAGTCCTGAGGGTTCTGAAGATCCTGAAAGTTTTCTAAGGTCCAAAAAGTCCTGAAGGACCCAAAGACCTAAAGTCCTTAGGATCTAAAAGTTTTAGTCTCTCAAATTTCCTAAAGTCCTTAAGCTTCCATAGTCTTAAAGGTCCTAAATGTCCTAAAGTCCTGAGGGTCCTAAAGACCTGTAGGTTCTAAATGTCTTAAAGTCCTGAGGGTCCTAAAGACCTGTAGGTTCTAAATGTCCTAAAGTCCTGAGGGTCCTAAAGACCTGTAGGTTCTAAATGTCCTAAAGTCCTGAGGGTCCTAAAGACCTGTAGGTTCTAAATGTCCTAAAGTCCTGAGGGTCCTAAAGACATGTAGATTCTAAATGTCCTAAAGTCCTGAAGATCCTAAAGTCCCAACATCCTGAAGTTCTGAGGGTCATAAAGTCCTGAAGGTCTTGAAGTCCTGACAGTCCTAATGGACTCGTGCTTTCTGTGCGTTCTGTCCTTAACTTTTAAAACCCAGTCCTTTTTCTTCTCTGCCACACAGAACTAAAATAAACCTCCACTGTAAATGTTAGCACCGTGTGAAAGGGGCTCTGTGGTTTAAAGGATTTTTCTGTTTATTATCATAACAAGAAAAATGGTTAAATGATTACAGACTGAAACCAAAAAATGGCTCCTTAGGGAACAAAACGTAGTTCTTCCATGGCATCATTTATAAACGCGTACAGGAAGCATCTCTTCTCCCCACAACACAGTGGCTCCTTCAGTCCGGGACCTGATGCTGATTTGGCACGGCTCTTTAAACAGTGACCTTGAACTTGATGACCTTAGATAATGATGTAATTCCCTCTCTCTCTTTTTCTGCCAAATATCCCAGCACTTTCTTCCAAAGAAAATGTGCACGCTGACAGAGAGTCAGTCCCACAGGATCTGGGCCCAGTATTGACTCCGAGGTCCCCTTTTAGTTTTATTTTTAGTATTTTTAGTATTTAGCTCTGACCTCCAGCTCAACTTATTATTTTCTGTCAGAAGTCACTTTTTCGGGGTCATGTAGCATTTCACTGCGACTGTAAAGAACTGTCAGGGTTCTACCAGGTGCTTTATATTTACTACTTCTACTGAAACACGGGACGTTTAGTCACCACACCAACCGTCTGTTATTAAAAATGAGTGTTTGGTCGATGCTCCAGCTCACACACAACCCACATTTAACGTCTTATTTTATTGACAATTTTTAGCTAAAAGATAAGATAATGCATCAGTGTGCAGACAGGAAGCGCTAGTTTATTTCCTGCTGCCTTGAAATAACTAATCATTTAGAAGATTCTGATTCTCTTGAAAAATTATTGCCGATGCGACAAAAAAACTCACAATTCTTATAAACATTTCTGCGATACGTTATATATACGTTATATGTACGTTATATATGTGTGAACAATTTTCCAGCAATACAGTAGTGTTGCATTTTTAAAAAAAAAAAAGTTCATTTTTACATTTTTAAATGTTCATATTTATTTATTTATTTAATATATATTTTTAAAAATATCATTTTTATTGATTCAAAATTTTTTTTTTTTTAAAACATTGAAGGAGAAAAAAAAAATCTGTAGAAATTGTAACTTTTTACAAAATTTTAACATCACATTCAGTCTGGTCACGATATCTCAGAAAAGTGTATTGTGACGTAATTTATCACGATATCGGTATTGTAGCGTCATATCGTCAGAGTTTACCGATTAATACACACACGCTTAGGAAAAAAGGGTTCTTTAAGCATTCTTTGGAAAATGATCAGTTCTACGCTGTCTAAAATGTTTTTTTCTGGCATCTGACAGGTTCTTGGTATAAAGAAGAAAAGAAACACCAATTATTTGGATAATTAAAGATTGTAAAATTCCCAGAAGTGGTCTACTTGGAAGCGTTTCTGACAGGGAAACTGATAAGGGATCAAAATGTTCTGCTTTATGTAGCTCCTCTATAGGGACAGGAAAAGAAGCCTTAATAATGTCATAGTAAGAAGGAAAACAATGACTGTGAAAACACAGGAAGACTGAAATGAAATGAAATCTGGCAAAATTACTGACACCCCTAAAGAATGTTACAATAAATGCAGACAAGCTGACATTTTGAAAAAAAGAAAGTCTTTTAAAATTGCTCCTGAAACATTTTTTCTTCATCCGTCATCATGAAGAAAAGCAAAGAGCTTCCTGCAGAAAAAAGAGAGAGTTTTTTCAGAGATTTTGGTGGAAAAAAAAAGGGACTGAGTACAAGGAAAAGCTTCCAAACTTGCTGTAAAGTATGGATTCAAATGAACTGCATCATGCATGAATGAATGAAGTATCAATATATTTGAACCCAAAGCCTGGTTTCCTCTGCCAGGAGGTTAAGAATTGGCTGCAGATCAATGTTTTAACAAGACAACGACACACATTCCAAATCAACACAGAAATGCCTATTAAAAAAAAGGAAATTCATATTTCGCTACTAAAAACTAAAAAGTCTAAAAGCTGCGGTCTGAACTGACGAAGACGTCCACGTGCACAAACATGAACATTTAAAGGAGTCCAAAATCCTCTACAAGTGTCTTCAACTTTCTTAGATGTTACAGCAAGAGACTCAGTGCTGGTAGTCTACTGTATGAATTGTAGGGGTGCCAAAATTTTTGAGACTAGCGTACAAAAATGTGCTACTTAAAAAAAGCGTAACAAACAAAAGTTAAACCATACAGCGTTCTTATAGTCTTGAGCCCAACATGTCCCTTATTTTGGTGGAGTTTTGAAAAAGCTGATTTTCTGATGAACTTCATCAAAGCTACGTGTTGCTTTGCTGCGTTTCAGCCAGAAGATACTTTTGATATTGTGTTTATAAGACGGCCAATCAGAGCAAAGTTCATTCTTCTGTTTAAGAATACAGAAATAACCTTTAGACGTGTAAATAAGATACGTGCCGTTTATTGCTGTAATCAATCAGTAAAAGTCCAGATAAGAGCGCGAGCTCTTCATTAAACACTGTAAATAAAGAGTCTCTTCTCATACACTCTTAGAAAATATAGAACCGGTACGGGTTCTTCGGTTGTCCCTGTAGGAGAACAAGCTATGCAGGGTTTCCTGCTCAGAAAGAGTACCAAGCAGATCCCTTTTTTACGAGGCTAAGAACCTTTCATTTTCCAGTGAACTCCTGAAGAATCACTTTCCACACAGTACTGAGACAGTTGCGCTAAAAGTCATTCAGTGTCTGATGAAGAATATAATTTCCACTGAGACTCTGTTGTAGGTTCTTCATAGAACTTCTAAGAGTCTCCTCAGTGGGACAAACAAAGAACGCTTTTAAAGTGCATAGGAACTGTACTGGCCACTCCTTGTAGGAGGATAAGAATCATATCCAATGAACCATTAATGGACCTTTGGACCTTCTTGAAGAACTTCCATCTTTTCACTCTGAGGACAGCCGAGGAACTCGAACACGACTATTACAAAAGCTGCAAACGTTCACTGATGCTCAAGAAGACAACACCAGTTATTCTTTTTTCATTTGTCTTCTGGGATCTTTAAACAAAATAGTAACAATTTACACCGCTCATCCTGTTCAAAAGTTTACACCCCTCTTTTTTTTTTTGCAGATTCTGCAAGGCATTTGTAAACTTATGAGCCCAACTGTAATTAAGGGTGCTAAGGCTTCCAAAGAGAGGTTCTACTTTGAACCTTTTCTGATAGGAAAAAAAAAACCCATCTGGGGAACCCGTAAAGGTTATGAGGAGAACGCTAAAGCAGACTCTGGCAGATAAAGATTCCCTTTCAGGAGGATAGGAACCCTTAATTATCCAATGAACCCTTAAAGAACCTTTGAAGAACTCTTTTTGTACCAAGAATCTAACAGGTAGGTGTTAAGAAGAAAGTAATGAGCAATAATTTGGAGTTTGTTCGACACACTTACCCAGTTAACACACACACACACACACACACTTAGAACACACGGTTCTTCAAGGGTTCTTTAAGGCCTCATTGGATAATTAAGTGTTGTTAGACTTCTAAAAAGCGTTCTGATAGGAAACTCTTTGTATGGCTTTACAGTAAACCTGTAAGGGTTCCTCTAGAGCAACTGAAGAAGAACAAGTGAAGAACTGAAGAACTATTAAGCGTCCTACATTTTCTAGCTGTATGAGAGTGTGTGAGAAGAGACTATTTCTTTTTCACTTTGAGTTTTAATGAATAGCGTAGAACCGCACCCCAGCTCACAAGCCTATCTGGACACGTTGAAGTACAGTTCTGCACAGAACATTTAAGGGTTCCCCAGAAGACAGGAATGAGCAGTAATTTGGAGTTTGTACCACAGTATTTAAATATAAATTCTTTAAGAGTTCTTTAATAACTATATTATAATTATTGGCTCATAGCCTCCTAAAATGTAATTGAATTCAATTTTATTTGTATAGCACTTTTTAACAATAGAGCAGATTTACAGGTATTCAGACACAGATAAACAGAACCCTACTCTGAACCCTTTCTGAGAGGGAAACTCTATGTTTTAGGAAATTCCAAGATTTAGGAAATTCCATGATTTAGGAAATTCTGTTTTCCCAAACTCTGTGTTTTAGGAAATTTTATGTTTTAGGAAACTCTGTTTTAGGAAATTCTATGTTTTTAGGAAATTCTGTCTTAGGAAACTCTGTTTTAGGAAATTCTATGTTTTTAGGAAACTCTGTTTTAGGAAATTCTATGTTTTAGGAAATTCCATGTTTTAGGAAATTCCATGTTTTAGGAAACTCTATGTTTTAGGAAACTATATGTTTTAGGAAACTCTGTGTTTTAGGAAATTCCATGTTTTAGGAAATTCTGTGTTTTAGGAAATTGAATGTTTTAAGAAACTCTATGCTTTAGGAAACTCTATGTTTTAGGAAACTGTGTTTTAGGAAACTCTGTTTTAGGAAATTCCTTGTTTTAGGAAATTCTGTGTTTTAGGAAATTCTGTGTTTTTGGTTCCACCAGAGAGACAACTGAGACAACAACTCTTAATAGTGTACATAGCAGATCGTGCAGTTAGGAGGAAAGTTATGTGTGTGATTCATTGTTCCTGGTTTGTCTTGGTGCACGTGCCTGAACAGTTCCTGTTGTGATCTATAATAATAATAATAATAATAATAATAATAATAATAATAATTATTATTATTATTATTATTATTGACCTGATGACTCCACTGTGGTTCTGCAGCTGGATCTGAGCAGGCCGTTGGAGGATCAGGGCCCGCTGGATGCCATCATCCACAAACTGACGGACCACATCGTGGAAGCTGATCAGAACGTCATCGAGGCTCAGAGGCTGGTGCAGAGTGTGCAGGTAGAACAACAGCTTCATCACACAGCTGGACTTTTATCACTTTCATGAAATGTTTTATAAATTTAGAAGAATATATCACGAGGTCTTGGCAGGCTTGTGCAGTTTTCTCGTAGCAGTTATCTGTGAATTTTTACTACTGACCGCTCCTTTGTGTACACTTTGGGTGTTATGTGGGATTAGTTATTAATTGTCCAGTTCATTCCGCACGTATTGTCCATGTTCCTTTCAGGAATACATCGACGCTCACCCGGAGACCGTGATCCTGGATCCTCTTCCTGGTATCCGCACGCTGCTCGACCGCTTCAAGTCCTACACACTGATTCACAAAATGGAGGAGTGCATGAAGGGTTAGTACACACTGTCCACACAAAACACTCATCACTGTGGGAATGTGTTTTCTTTATAAGCCTGTGGGAATCGAGCTGAGGATAAAGAGGGAAATGAGGGTTTGTCATCAACGCAGTTAAAAAAAAAAATTATATATATTTTTAGATCATTCCTTCTGAAAAACCTCCATCATTCACTTCCATCAGCTTAATGTTGTTATGTGATATCACTTTACATGCCTTTTATTAAATAATAACTTCCAGAAAAGGTAAAGCGACACAACGAGCTCTGTTCGGTGCCTTTAAAAAGAAAACATGATAGATGTCCAAAGATGATACTACTACTACTACTACTAATAATAATAATTGCTTTAATATAAACCTTGTGTAATAATAAACATGTTAAAAAAGCCTTGTATTGGATATGGATAAGACTTCTGGTAGCTGAGTCTTTGTATATTAAAGCTGCTAGGTTTTTTGCTTGTTTTTGGGTTTTAGCAAAAAAAAAAAAAATCAGTAATATTAAAAAAGACATGGGCGATTATAAAGGTTCAAACTTTTTTACCTAGTGTCCTAATGTGAGGCCCAAAAATAAATGAGCAGTTAAAGTTATCCTAAGGTTGCAAAGTAATCTTAATGATTAGGTCAGGCAATCTAGACACCGAGAACTTAGGACCAGTAAATAAAACTGTACTTTTATTGGTGTTGAATTTAATAACTTGGTGTTCATCCATAGTTTTATAATACAGATACCTCATATCAGAGCAAGTGGTGTGAGGATTTTATGAATGTAAATCTGGTCAAATTAGTACAACCGTGAAAACACAAGAAAGATGAACATAATGAAAAAAAGAGAGGACTGAGTACTGAGCCTTGAGGAACACCTCAAGCTACATGAGCAGGACAGATACCAGTAACACGATGTCTGTTAGCGAGTCTGGATTTAACCAGGCACAAATTAAATAGCTGAAAGGTGGGAAATGAGTGTGTCATGATTTACAGTATTAAGTGTTTCCATGAGATCAAGAAGGAAGGGAAAGTTCAGGATAACAGTCATTTACCGCAGATCATCTCATAATCATTCGTCTACATTTAAAGATGAGCGACTAAAAATATTACAAATGTTAACACAGATATGAGCCCACATGTAAATAAAGCTTGTTTTGGCCACAGAGCCCGGCGTGTGCCAGATGTGTGTGTGTGCCAGATGTGCGCTGAGGGGTAGTGCGAGGTTAACAGCCTTGGCTCCAGTCTGTAACAGAGCAGAGAGCTGTGTTTAGAATTCCCCGCCTGTGACTCTCTCTCACCAGGCAACCACTTCCATGGATATTAGCGTAGGAAACAACACAGAGCGGTTTCCTGGGAAGAGAACGATAACACTACAGTCCCCACTGTATCACATCACACCATCTGCACTTAACCGCTGCGCCGGGCTCCGGTTCGAATCTTAAACTCAGAATAAATCAGGAAGAAAAAAGAAATCACACACGTTGACTAAAGCCACTTTCTGTCAGGAGATGTTTAATAGCTCAGAGCTTGTTTTCTTCTCAGAGATTTAATGAGTTTATATATAAACCGCTGCAGAACGGATTGAAGATGAAACTCTACACACACTAGATACCGTTTACTTCAAACGGGTTGCCATGGAAACAACAGCAATATTGTCTTTTAGACAGTCCTGCTGCGTGAAGTAATAATACGCAACCCTACCAAGACACGGGCCGGGCTGCTGGTAGTCCGTCTTCACCAACGCGTCAGTGCCGATTGTCAGGGACGGCACCGCGCTAATGCTAACGCTAATGCTAATGCTAGTGCTACATCTTACACATGCAATGGATGTGTATGGATAGGCAGTAACGTTAGCGAGTGGCGGCCATTTTCTCTTCATCATCCATCACGAGGATGAAAATTGTCTACGAATTTAAGCCGTATTAGATGAACTAAAAGTTCTGTTATAGGCTGTGCTGTTATAGAAAACTAATCAACACCTTCTGACCAATCAGAATCCAGAATTTAGCAGTGAATGAGGTATAATTTAATAAATTTAAAAACCAAAAGCAATTAAAACACTACTGAAGAATGAATGTGATTCACTCGCCTCCAAACGTTAAGAGGACACGCCCCCTCTGTCCCCGCCCTAATCTACACCTACGGTTATAATTCTAATGCTTAATAGAATGTAGCGTTTGTGCTAATATGCTAACCTTGTGCTAACGTGCTAATCTGTGTGTGATGGTAGATGAGCGGATCTGCTCTCCTCCGTTCCTGGTGCTCAGCAGTGGGTGTGGACCTGACATGTTAGAGCAGCTCCGTAAGAGGGACATCACCTTCCCCTTCAGTACGTACACCTTCATATCCACTTCATAATGTCTTATTACTCTTCATCACCTTCCCCTTCAGTACGTACACCTTCATATCCACTTCATAATGTCTTATTACTCTATTCATCACCTTCCCCTTCAGTAC
>CM074992.1:17782628-17796891 GCA_037576825.1 Pangasius krempfi
ACGTAGACTCAGGAACATTAACGCAAACGTAGACTCAGGAACATTAACGCAAACGTAGACTCAGGAACATTAACACACACGTAGACTCAGGAACATTAACACGAGCACTCACATGAATTTTAACACTAACATGAACATTAATTGTTGGATTATTATTATTATTATTATTATTATTATTATTATTATTATTATTATCATTATTGACGAGACATATGCGTACACAAGATGGCCGCACGTATCCTGTGGTTGTTTAGAGCACCACAGTAAAGCACCACTGTGTCCACAACTGACTCAACAGACTAACACTAAGTACTGACATTAACCAGGTTTCCTCTCACTGTTGGTTTTCACATTTTAAAAAGCTCTCATGTTGCCTTCACACCTACCAGAGGCTCTGTTTTCTGTACCAATCTTCTGGGTTTTCCAGATTACTAAATCCTTTTAAACGTAAGGTCAGAGTTTTAGATTTGAAATGCAGATCATGACAACAATGCACATGCACGTGTCGTTTATATAATTTTATTTCAGTTTTATAATGAGCTTAGTTACAGCTAATAACTCGTTATGATAATTTACAGTCCTGACTTCAAAATAAATCTCTGACTAAATGCTAATGCTAGTGACTAGCAGCTACAGTCTACTTGTAACCTGCTTCTGTAATGTAGCTTTTCCGCTGTAATGACACTATGTGTACAGGACACGTGTTTTGCATGTCTTGGCCACGCCCCTTCCCCCTCCCGGTCAGAGCCACGGCCGATAATATCATCTATTAGCGATAGTTAGGAGACGATGGTATATTATTGTATATTACACACGATCTCTCTCAAGCCTAGTGATGTAGCTGAGGTTGAAACTGTCAGAGCCAGACTTCACACACCATGCTGACACTGACGGTTTAGGCCACGCCCACATTTAAAATCCAAATCCAAATCCAGGTACATACCTGATCAGCCAAATCACTGAGAGGTGACGTGAATAACATTATCTTGTTACAATGGCACCTCTAAGTTCTCGAAGTTGATGTGTTGGAAGCAGGAAATCTGAGCGACTTTGACAAGGGTCAAATTGTGATGGCTAGACGACTGGGTCAGAGCATCTCCAGCATGTCAGGTCTTGTGGGGTGTTCCCTCTGAGCAATGTTCTGCTGGGAAACTTTGGGTCCTGACATTCATGTGGTTGTTACTTTGACACGTACCACACGTCCCTAATGTCAGAGGCCTCTTTCAGCAGGATGATGCTCCCTGCCACACTGCAAAACTTGTTCAGGAACGGTTTGAGGAACATGACAGAGTTCAAGGTGTTGACTTGACTTCCAAATTCCCCAGATCTCAATCCAATCGAGCATCTGTGGGATGCGCTGGACAAACAAGTCCGATCCATGGAGGCTCCACCTCGCAACCTACAGGACTTAAAGGTTGCTGCTGACGTCTTGGTGCCAGATACCACACACACCTTCAGAGGTCTAGTGGAGTCCATGCCTCGACGGGTCAGAGCTGTTTTGGCGGCACAAGGGGAACCAACACCATATTAGGCAGGTGGTTTTAATGTTATGGCTGATCGGTGGCACTGTGGCATTGCGTCACACCCATAATACACACAAAATTAGAACAGGAATGGGTGCAGGACACAAAATCAGTGTTCTGTGATGAACATTTCCATCTCTGGATTTGAACGCTGTGGTGTGAATGGAAGAGAATGTCCACATGAACAAATCAGAGAGTACAAAGGAGATTGAGATGCTGTGTCTGGAAGCTTGTTAGACATTACAGGAAAAGGTTCAGCGCTGTAATTATGAGCATGTAATAAATCTTTTCTCATACAGAAAATACGCTGTAGAAGTTGAGGCTCAAAGCTCGCTCGTGATACATCTGTAATTCTACCCCAACACATTTTCTACACACTGCAGGTTGTCATGTGATGGAAAGCTCTCGCTCGACCTGCTGACTGCCCTCTAGAGTTTAATTCCTCTTCATCCTGATTTCCCATGACGGGTTGTTAGGCAGCTCCTGGTGCTCACAAGCGCTCCGTTTCTCTCAGGAGGATGCTAATGGAGTCATACACACAGCTTTGAGAAGAAAAAAAAAGCAGCAGGTTACAATAACATGGTCTGGATAATGAGCTATGAGGATAAAAAAAAATAAATAAATAATAATAATAAAAAAAACACAATATTACAGTTTCAGTGAAATGACAGACACACACGGAATGCTTGTTGGTTTTTCCAGAATCAAATTTCCGGCTTCGCAACCTGACGAGATGTTAATCAGGGAGATCATAAAGCAGGCTGGCGTCAGCGTGTGCTCGGTGTTTACCCTGCATCACATGACCGTAACATCACTGATATGAGCGAAGCTGAGGATTATTACAGAACACACCTGCGTGGGATTATTTGTTAGAGGAAACAGTGAAATCTGTTATAAAGTCAGATCAACATGTTACCATGACACTGGGTCATGTGATCTGGTGTTGTTCACACTACTGTGTTAGCTTAAGATAGCACTGAAATAAGCTTTAACACAAGACTTGCACAGGTTAGGAAGAACAATGAGGTGTAAAAGAGTGTGTATACAGCTTTATTTAAAGAGAATAAAAAGCACATCTCAGGTTGCGTCATTTCAGTAAGCGCATTACGTCAATCCAAACACTTCAGTCCTCTCGTCTGAACAGTAACGAGTTTTCAGGCCAACCTCAGGCCGCCTGTGCCCAGACGAGCTCGGCGCTCAGCTCACACAATTACCTTCTCCAGCTAAATCAATTAGAAGAACATTAGTGTGGGTTAAATGGAGTCTGCACCTGCTGCTGCGCTAAAACGCTTCATATCCGGTCAGGTGGATCAGGAAAGGTCATCAGGTCAGAGGACACAATGTTCTCATCATGCTTGTGCTTTTTTTAAACTTCAATCTAATGAGCTTCACATGAGCAAACAAAAGAGTGATGATGTCTCTCACTTGCAGAGACACTCTAAAGCTCTCATCTGCAGCTTTGCTTGGTCACTTACTAAAAGTCTGAAGGATGCCAAGATTATCGTAAAGTTAAACTCCACCCAGAAACACAGGAGATTTGTTTATACTGAAAGACTTGTGATGTGTTTAGTGATTCTGGTGCTAACTTGTTGGTTGTTCTGTATTGTCGTTATTCCTGTGACTAGTTAGCGGTTGTGTGCTGCACGCATGTCACAGGGAGACGTTGTTATTATTATTGCTAGGGCAGCTACAGTGGAGCTTAGAAGGAGAAACAAATTTCAGCAATCTCAAATACAATCTCAAACACTACAGGTTTCACTGATTGGTTTTGCTCAAAGTCCCAGAATGCATTGCAGCTATACGATGCTGAGTAACAGCAGAGACTCGGCTCGGCTAGTCAGCGATGTATGAGATAACGACGGAGATGGTGTTGCTTTGGAAGCTGATCTGTCTGAGCAGAGTGTACAGATGTGAGACTAAAGCGCCGCTGCATTGCTTTCTCTAGATAGAGATGAAGTGAGGGTGAAATCCCTCCGCACCACTATCCGCAGCTAGTCGAATGGCATCGTGGGTAAAGGCGGACACCGTTAACCAAAGAAATGAAAACAGACCAACATGATGAAAGAACTCAGAATACATCTTGAACATTGTTGTTGTATTAGAAAGATTAATAAGCAAGTCATCTGTGGAGGAGTTTGTCTGGCTCCACCTACTTATCTAGCCTCCGACCTTTATACCCACATGTACTGTCTGATCGTCTGCTCTCTGTCACTTCCTCTCAGCTCGTCATAGGAGACAGGGCTCGAAATTGTGGAAAGCTCTTCCTCTGTCCATCTCCGTCCTCGCACCTCCCTCCCTGATTTTAAAACACAACCCAGAACCCGTCTTTTCCCACCTCGCTTTTCTTGCTTACCTAACAAGTCGTATCTGCCTGTCTTATTGTTCCCTATATATATATATAAGCGCTATTCTAACCTAACATTTTATCAGACATACAGTTACAGATATCAGACAGCTGCACTCTGTAAATAGCGGATAATTGCGCCTGGATACTGTATAAATACTGGGTGCCATTACTTTTAGGAATAATGCGTTTTCTCCTCGTTCTGGTTCCTTAAGGTGTCACTGCTAATTTTTCAGGAGTTGAGGTATGAGATGTTGGAGAAGCGCGACAGTACTGCAGAGTGAAGGGATTTGATGCTTCACGCTGCGCCGTGTGCAGGTTTCAGCTGGAGTCCAGGCCTAGCAGGAGAAAAGGAAAGACACGAGCGCAGAGCGGAAGAGGAGCGCGGATAGCCGAGCTCCCGCTGAGGCGGCCGTGTCGCTCCTCACAGCACTCGGTTTGGTGTAGATGTACGGATGGTCCTGGATTTAAAAAAAACGAGAACAGGGAGAGAGCGAAGGGAATTAAAAAAGGAGCAGGAAATGGATGAAGGATGAAGAGCAGGCGATGTGATTTTAAAAAGCTTATTAAAAGAGCAGAAGCTTTACCACAGGAGGACACATGAGCTGGATCGGGGCTGAAAAACTCTCAACCATAAGCTTCTCCCCAACAGGCTGGAACTGAGAGTGATAAAGAGAAAAAAATCCATCAGAGCGTGTCTCGTTACTGCAGTTATTATTGTGCTTAAAGCCCTATTCAGACGGGATTCGTTTTCCATGTGGATAAAGCTGTAGTCGAGCGTTTCTACTTCTGCAAAGCCACGGCATCTGGACCTGATGTTATTGCTAATGCTGTAAGAGAAGAAGCAGCTCTTCCAGACATCGCTTGTTTAAATGACATGTTTTTCTGTGTTTCATCGTCGGGTTAGCTGATTTGTAGTGATGGGAATTTCACCCCTCTTCAGTGAATCAAATTATTTGCCTCAGGTCACTAAGAGTCGGCTCATGTATGTGCGTAGGCTCTAAGGGTTCACCTAAAGGAGCTGACTCATGGAGTCCACACGTTTTTCGTGAACGTCACGCTTGCGTTATGAGACTGCTAATGCAGATTGATTTCCGGTCTCTTCCGTATCCACCATCTTAGTCACTGCTGCTTGAGGCTCCCAGTGATAGAGGACTTTGTTACAACAAATGTCCATCAGAGAGATGTGACATTACTGAAAAACATCTCTCTCTCTCTCTCAATTCAACAAGCTTTACTGGCATGACCGTATACGTGTCCAGTGCTGCTGCCGAAGCATTACAGGAAGTAGAAGAACTGTTGTTAACAACAACAGCATGGAGAATAGAAATTAAGCATTAATACAAATATTGGCAATCTCTCTCTCTCTCTCTCTCTCTCTCTCTCTCTCTCTCTCTAACGCTAAACTCACCATGTTGTTCCAGAGACCCTTGGCCAGCTCTTCATGTCCTTTTATGGTGAAGTGGAAACAGTCCGGGGTGAAGAAGCTCATGTCAATCTTCCCATTCTTACCAGAAGAAGAGAGATGTAAGACCACATGACATCACACACGAGTGACGTTTCAGGAATTTCACTTTATGTTTTATTGTTTTTGAGAAACCTACCAAATTCAGGTGCTTTTTTTTTTTTTGTTTAATTAATTAAATCTGTTTATAGTGGAACCTAAAACTCCGTTCAAATTGTCTATGTATAAAATAACGAACCTATAATCAACCTAGCTGTGGGCTGTGAGCTAGCTAAACTCCTAGCGTCAGTCGTTAACCAGCTTATGCTTGGCATCTACATTTCCCGGTTGCCTAGTAACAGTGTTTTCTCTTCTCAGGTTCAAAACACAACGTGACATTAAAGCTGCAATCAAGACGAACTCTTACAGGAAGTCGTGGAGGGTCTGCGTGTTTCAGAAACGGCTGAAGAACCACAGCGAAGTCGCTTTTAAAGAACCGGTCAGTGTGGAGGAGCTGTTCCAGGGCATTCTGGGAGAACAGAAAAAAATGTCATTTAAAACATAAAATAATAATAATAATAATCTTTATTTATATAGCCTGCTTGAGCTGAGGGAAGAATAACAGTAAGATACACCATTCACAGCTTTAAATTCCTCGTGGAAGTCGAGATTTCATTACGTATGATAACGTACTTCCTTTTAAAACAGGAACAGCCAATGGCGTGCGAGATACGCCACCCCCCCCACCCGAGCTATACAACCCTAGTGATCTTGCTATATATGGAGAGCAGTGAAGAGTTTAATGAGGCTTTTCTTCATCCACGTCTGTCCACTTTAACCAGGACGGTATCCTAGGCAACGAGATGCCGTGTGGTTTTGGAGTTATGCTGTATGCTTTTTAATCAAGAGCCGGAGGCTCATCACCTCCACAAATCCATAAATACAGATGAATAAGACTAGCTGTTCAATCAGAACAAAAGTAATGGCACCCTTTAAAAGAAGGAAGTTGGTTAGTTAGTGTGTGTCTGTGGTAGACACCGCACTGCAGTGGCTGAGCTGCTTTACTGGAATATTTATAATATATTCGTGCTTAAGAGGTGCTCTATCACCGTGTAGTCACCATTTGTCATTTCCGGTTTTCTCCGGAGTTTTGTGGGCGTGGATAAATGTAAATGTGGCGTGAACGTGCTTGGTAATTTTACGGCTGATTGGCATACGTGACTAAAAAGAAAATCAGCGAAAACATTTATACACAACTTTAAAGTTGTGAAAGACTGATAAACGTGGCACGGTATGTTTCTGAATTAGACACTGCGAAGCTGGATATGAACAAAGAACAATAAGGAACCTAAAACAGAACCCTGTGGGACACCGTAGTGCACATTCCACTCTCCACTGACGCTAAACTCAGACACTTCAGCGTCCCGTAGTCAAGTACAACTACACAACCACGAAGACGCAGATGAGCGATCTGTAGAGGTTTAATTCCCTCATACATGATCTTCACACCTGGAACTGGAGGTTGACGTCAATCAGCTCTTTCAGATCAGCAGAGTCCGAGGCTGGCTTCACCAGACACGAGCAGAAGGACCTGAGGAGATTGGACCAGGTTTGTGAATAAAGAATTAATGTAGAATTAATGTGAAAGCCAACACTGTGCGTATGAAAGAAGAACAATAGAAGAACAATAAGTAACCGAAAACAGAACCGAACCCTGTGGGACACTGAATTACACTTCTTTAACTTAGACACTTAATTTAGCTACGTTTGGTAAAAAATTAAGTAAAATAAAATCATGCCTCTTAATCGATTGGTTTTCACTGATGAAGTTTATGAAAAGCTTGAAAGTGCCAGCGTTACTTAAACCATAAAACACAATTATGGATTTATTTTCTATTTTACAGGAGACTGTAGTGTTAGTGGAATAAACTGTAATCAAATCACATCAAATCCCCAATTTGCCTAGTTTTAGTTCCCACTGTGTTATTTGTTATTTTTTAAATGTCCTGTTGCTTTCTTCGTGTCCATGCAGCACATGTACAGAACCTCTGGAGCAGACAGCCAGGCGTGGGCTTCTGCACCTCCCTCAGCCTCTCCATGGGTAAAATCTGAACCACATTCACAATCATCCGAGGAACCTGAAGGCAAATAAAGAACCGCTGTAAAGAAATAGCGATGGAAATTCCGGTCAGATCAATCGCCTCAGCTCACCCGTAAGAGCCGACGCCTTCAGCTCCTAAATGGCTCATGGTCTTTTTTTCTTTTTTCCCCAAAGATGGTCGTGGATTTGACACTTAAAATGTTCAGTTAACAAAACACTATACCTAGTAGGGGTTGCTCAGAGTAGTGGATTAACACGGTCACTGATCACGGCTGTGGAGATGGAGATTAGTCGGGCGGAGGAATAAACAGTGACGCAAAGACTGTAAAGAAAGCAGCTAGAAATAAAAAATATTTCCGTTAACACTCTGATATCGCTGGTGATGTGATGACATCATCTCGACATCGCGATCAATGATGTCACGGTGCGTTTTTCCAACATTTTTTTTTTTACTTTAAATTTTTTTATGTAGAAACTTAGTAAAGTTTGAAGATCACAAATAGTTGTGAAGGAATGTATTGATAAATCGTCCGCAGGTGCGTTTACACCAGGAATTCGCTACATTTACGTATATGGAGCCTCTAAAGAGACGTTTTAATGCTTATATTTCTACCTCATTCATCAGCATCTCCAAGGACGTGGCCATGTAGTGGATGAAGTTCTCCACTGAAAACAGGGACTGTGTGAATAAACAGAGGAACAGAGGAATGAAAAGGATGGACAGACTCTGAGCGAAGTTACACGCGAGAAGAACACTAATACAGGTATAGATACGCTGTTACTCCGTCTACACTAAACGTGCGTCACGTGTGGAGCAGCTGGAACACTGCACCTTGTCCTTGCAGTAATCACAGATATCGTTCATGCCGATGAGAACCGTCAGCAGTTTCCAGTCCTCATCAAAGTTAACGTCCTGGAGTTAAAATACCACCATCAAGTTACTTCATTACAGAATAAAATACAGGAGTATGAGAGAGACAGGTTCTGAGAGAGGATCATCAGTAACACTCCGGTTCCCCCACGGTTCTCTACAGGTTCTCTACAGGTTCTCACCTCAAGCGTCTTCAGGGTGTCGATCAAATGCCGAGTTTGTCCAGGAAGATTACTTACACACACACACACACACACACACACACACACACACACACAGGAGAAGTGTGTTATTTTTAAAGTTAACTTTACGCCTGGAAAATTGGTCAGAAGGTGTTGATTAATTTTCTGTAACCGAAGCTGACACCTACTAGGTGTTGTGTCCCGTCACGGCCAGATTCAAACCCGTCTCACGGAGCGGAGCCGGGGTTCCGTGCACGGTTCTGCTCCGAGCCGGACCCACTAGATCGGGGTTAAAGAGTCTGAGGATGTCTGAAACACACACACACACACACACACACACACACACACACACACACACACACAGAGTGCAGGTACTGGAACTGGAGAACCAAAAAATAAAAAAAATAAATATGATGCTATAGAAGAACCATTTCTAGTTCCCTTAAGAACCATTAGCTGGTTGTTGGTGCCACAGAGAACAAAACAAACGCCACCGTAAATGGAGGTAAAGGTGGAACCCTGTGGAAGGATCTTTGTGGTAATAAATCATTAGTTTTTTTGTGGCAACAACAGAACCTGGTCTGGACTGAAGAGTTCTTTACAGAACCAAGAAAGTTATTTAGGGAACCACGAATGAGAGGACGAGGACGAGGACGATGTCAGTGTATCTGATGATGCTTTCTTTTGAATGATGTCTCAGGAGAACTATGTTTGGGTTCCTTGAAGAACCTTTTGATGAAAGGCCCTTTGACTATTTTTTGTTGGTGCCACAATGAACCAAAAAAGTGGAACAAGTTAGAAGGTAGAACAGAATTTCTTCATCGTGGCAGTAACAAAAAATGTTTAAAAAATTACTGAGTTCTTTAGGGAACCAAAAGGATTTTTAAGGAACCAACAGTGGCATCATTTTAAAAGCCTGAGATCTTTATTTTTTAGAGTGTATGATGTCAGAGTTAGAGGTGAGATATTAGAGTGGCGATGTCAGTATATCTGGCAACCCTTCAGAAAGTTCTTTAGAGGAACCAGTATGTCGTAGAAGAACGTTTTGGTTGCGTGAAGAACCTCTTGATTTTCTTGCTGCCACAAAGGAAAAAAAAAATCCCACCCTAAATATTAGCACCCTGTGGAAGATTTTTTTTTTTTTATAGAAAATCTGAGAAAAATCTTTAGAATGATGTCAGAGGAGAACCATATTTGGTTCCTTAAAGAACCCATTCATGATCTTAGTATTATAGGGTTCTATCTCTCTCTTATTCTTAACCCAGGTAGAGTCGTATAATATTAAGGTCGCGCTCTGATGTCTGGTGCCTGAAGAACCATTTCCCATCAATAAATATGTACATGATGCAGAAGGTTCTGGAAGAATCTGGAAACGGTTCTTTGCTCTAAAGAACATTTTCTAGCTCCCTTTTTTTATAGAGTGTATGAGAATGTCAGTATATCCACAAACGCTTTAAAATAAAGCTCAAAGAAAAGGTTCTTTAGAACCCTTGTTTGGTTCCTGAAGAACCTTTCATTGATGGATCTTTAACCATTTTATTGGTGCCACAGAGAAGAAAAAGTGGAAGGAGATGTTTGTGGGTTTAAAAAGAAGTTTAAAAAGAAGCAAAAAGAAAGAAAGAAAGAAAGAAAGAAAGAAAGAAAGAGAAATGTGGGTTCTTTGTGGAACTTTGTGGTTTTTTTTAAAATAAAACACACAAGTATTTACAGAAACACTTTGAAGAACCTTCACTCGCATCTTAATTTTTAAAAGAGTGTACAACAACTCTTTAGAAATAAAGTACAGAAAAGGCTCTTTAGAATGATGTCATAGGAGAACCGGTGTTTGGTTCCTTAAAGAACCTTTTATTAACCCAGACTGAACCCTATAATACTGACGAGCGTCTCTTTCACAACAAAGTTCTCATCAGAACAAGCTGGAAAAGGTTCTGCTTTAAGAGTGTGTGAGTGTGTGTGTGTGTGTGTGTTACAGTAACAGACATATAGCAGTTATAATGTGTAATAACCGCTGAATAAAGCTTCAGTAGATCTTACTTGCGAGTGTTATGACGTTCTGGAAGGTTCCGTAGCCGCCGATGCTGCATGAGGTATTAGAGATAAAAGACATCAGCGTTCAGGTTAAATCACTTCACCGCAGTGGAACTGTTTCTGTTTAAATGTAGGATTGTATTTTTATAACGAATATATACAGTAAGTATAGAGCTGAGTGCAAAAGTTTGTGCACCCTCACCTCAAACCTCTGAGCCCAGCAGTCACTTCTGCTCTGCTGACAGACTGCTTGGTTTGTTGATGAACATAATGAACATATTTCTTTCTTTCTTTCTTTTTTTTTTTTCAATTTAAAATTTTTCATATTTTTCCTCTCTTTCTTTTCATTCTTTCATTTTTTTGTGCATTTTTTATTTTCCATTTTTCTTATCTGACTTTAACAGTCCAAGGAAATTCAGATTTGTTTGTTTTTTTTTTTACTGAAACTTTGGTGGATCTAAGGATTTTTGGATAATTAATGGTTCTAACTTTTAAGTATTTCTTTATTTAAGAAAGCGCATGTTAATGCACTTAATAATAAGTAAATCCATAAGAGTGTATGAACGGATCATTATTAGTGATTATAATGTTTCTAGCATGTTATATGTTCGGCAACAGTTCTTTTAATCTTAAAAGATGAAGTGCGTAGCTTTTTAGTTCTTTAATAACTGTGTAGAAAGACGCATCATGGACATATTCCAGGACGACACGGCCGAGATTCATCAGGGTTAAAATTGTGAAAGAATGATTCAGAGAGCATGAAGAATCATTTTAAATGTTGTGACGTTATTTCCATCAAGAGGTACTGCCAGTGAAAGACGTGAGCGCTGTGTAACGTCTCCTCCAGCACGTCCCGAAGACCTTCACTGAGGTTAAGGTCAGGCCTCAGAGGAGCCGATTCACGTGTGAAAATGATTCTTCATGCTCTCTGAATCATTCTTTCACAACTTTAACCCTGATGAATCTCGGCCGTGTATTAATATGTACTAATAATATATTTATCCAAGTGCTAACTGCCAGCCTTCCCCTAATAACTAAACATTAGCATTACACACTGCTGTTCTCTGCAATTATTTGCAAGTACTTCCACTGTACTGCATTATCACTATTATTATTATTATTATTATTATTATTATTATTACTTACATTCAGATTATTTGCACATTATCACCATTTGCACATCTGCTTTTTTATCCGCTGCTGTTTATCTCAACTAACTGCACCATAATTCTTATTTATAGCCATCTACATTCCTGGTTATGCTTCATACAGTTTACCTTTACCTGTACACGGTTAACTTACTGCCCCATAACCCTGTTACCTCATTTTAACTTTAGCTATTTGCACTACTAGCTGGATGCTAACTGCGTTTCGTTGTCTCTGTACTCGCACTCTGACCTAATCTAATATTCCACTTTATTTCATCTTTAAATCAACTCAGAATTTAGTTTTTTTCTTGGTAGATAAACTGTAAAATTAAAGTACATTTTTCTTCTTCTCTGCCCCCAAACCCGAGGGGGGGGGTGTAAACTTTTGCACGGTGATTGTTCACAGCAGGTGTATTGTGTAAACTGTGTGTAAACTGTGTGTATGATGACCTCCATGAGACGTGTCGGAACTCGATGGGTATTCCCAGCACGGTGGTGGCGTTCGCCCCGATAGCCGTCTGCAAATCACACAACCACCAGCATTCTGCGTCAGTCACTACAAACACTGCGCCGCGGACTTCTGCACTCTGATTGGCCAGAGATTTTACACTAATAGTGTTGTTTTTGTGTAACTGGGGGAAAGACCACACCCACTTCCTACTCCACTGAAGGTTCACACTCACCGTCAGAGAATCTCCCAGAGCAGCAATCACCTTAATATCTGCTGCTTTCACCACTTCAACTGCAACACACACACACACACACACACACACACACGCATTTATCAAAAACATCACAAAACAAAACAATTTACAACTGCTAAACAAAAACACACAATCAAATAAATAAAGCATGAGAACAGTCTCCCAACTGCTAAAGACAAACAAAAAATAAATAAATACATAAACAAACAAGTAAAGCATGAGAACCATCTCACAATTGCTAAATACAAATAAATAAACAATAAATAAATAAATAAAGCATGTGAACAGACTTTACAACTGCAGAAAATATGTTCGGATAAACACAAAAAATAAACAAATAAATAATAATAATAATAATAATAATAGCATTTCCAGGTGCCAGAAATATGGTCACATAAACAAACATAAATAACTAAATAGACAGACAGACAGATAGATAGATGATTTGTGGAGAAGAACGAGGGAATGAGGAGGACGGACGAAGCCAGATTGGAGTTTCTTTAAAATTTAAAACTTTGTTCTATTTTTTTTCCAACAAGGATTTTTTTTTCTAATCATCAAACCTGCCATGAAGATGCTTTAAAATCCACTTCACAAGGCGAGGGAAGTTCATTTCACTCCAACGACAAGCAGAGAAAAGCTTCGAACAAAAGCGACTCCAGCTGAAGCAGTTAACTGAAGCAACGGCCTCGTAACTGCGATTAACACTGTGTCACTCACGCTTTCGCTTCTGGAGGACACGCAGGACATCTGATGTGTCGCTCGGACGTTTGTAAAGATGATCAGTAATCTTTCCTCGATTTAAATGGAGTGATAGCACTCAGAGTTGATTTGCTTCTGTTACCTGATGTGGGTACGGTGGACGAAGGGCTCATATCAGGACAGCGGAGAGGAGGATGTTTAAAACTCACAGGTCTGCTTTTCTGAGGATGTTCCTACAACACGAAACACACACATCACCTCAAACCCACAGAGTGCTGATTACTTCTCTAGAACAGCAGCGCAGGTTTACATTAACGCACTCGTTCTGATACGCTATCGTTTCCATAGTAACAGCTCCACGCTCCACGGTAACGGATTAAACATCGATGTGGTGAAGTTTTCCGTAAATTCTTTTTTTTTTTTACGTTTATTTACGTAACATGTACGGAAGGAGTCTCCAGTGTCAGTGCGTTGTAACAGTCAGAGGTAAAGCTGTAACTGTGAGATTTCGGAACAGAGGAGTTTACGATTGTTTGCGTTTTTTTGTCTGTGAATTTTAACTTTGAGAGAAAAAAGTAGTGATGGAACGTAACTTAATGCCGACGTTCCACAACATTAACCGTAACCATAAACGGATAAATTGTAAAACACATTGTAATCGTTGTCAGGTTGCTGTGGTATAAGAGGAATAAAACACGTGGGGACGTGCTGTTATGGGAACAGTAACTGCGCTTCATCACACCACTATGCCGGTGATTAGTTTACTGTAACAGCACAACACACAGTGGCTTATTCTTTTTTATGAAGTGGTTTATACAAGAAACAGACCTTCCTCAGGGCTTCCTTGCTGTAATAGCGGAGTCCTACTTCATACTCCCTCCTCCATTCATCCCCTTAATGAAATTAAAAAAAAAAAATGCCTCAGTGTCACCTTTCACCATAACCATAACCATCAACAGCACCTGTGACCTTTGACCCGAGACTACATCAGCAGTACAATCTTCACATCAGCAGACTCAGTGAAGCAGAGCTCTGGCCTGATGGTGCGTCACACACTCCGCTCTCTCTAGAACTTACCTCTGACAGGACGGGAGGTGAGCAGGCACGTTGCCACGGCGATCCAAAGCCCCTCCATGATGGTGTGTGTGTGTGTGTGTGTGTGTGTGTGTGTGTGTGTGTGTGTGTGTGTGAGTGTGTGTGAGAGAGAGAGAGAGAG
>CM074992.1:17826330-17843561 GCA_037576825.1 Pangasius krempfi
ACACACACACACACACACACACACACACACACACACACACACACACACACACACACACACACACACACACACTCGTGTAAAGTTCGGTGCACTCGTCTCACACGGCGCGGTGTGTTTATATTGCACTTGGGACAGGAGTTTACAATTGTATCAGGATAATTCACTCAAAGTCGCATTTAAAAACCGTAAATACGACGCGTAAAGCTAGTCACGGCTTCACCGCTTTCAAACATGAACCAGCATCGTTTAAGGAATTGAACGTTTTTTTTTTTTTTTTTTTTACGATATTATGCTTATGCTTTTTCTTTTCGAGTCGTGATGGAAGGCAGTTTAAAACCCGAGCTCTGTACATTCGTTTAATTCGTTCAGTACGGCTTCGTGTGCAAGACACGCTGAGGAGCTCGGCACATGAACAGGCAGCTTGCTCTTCATGTCACGGCGGAAAATGAAATAAAATACCATTCTGGGATGTTAAAATCAAACGAACTTATCTTGAACAGAAGCGTAAATTTCGAACACCGCATTACCGACGTTATAACAGTTATAACGTTATAAGGCTTCAGACATTACGCATCATTATAGCCGTGATGATTTTTCACTTCAGATTCGTTAGTTCAGTGTGAAAACAGTGTAAAGGAGCTGCCAGATTAACCGCCTGGTCCGAGGACGACGATGATCTGAATAAAATACACTCTTTAAAGAATTCCATACTTCATACAAATACTTTATATTATATATATATATATTAAAAAAAAACTCTTTATACTCTTCTTTCATGGACTATTTACACACGATGTAATTATTACTCGAGAGGAAGGTGAAAGATTCTGCGCTACAAAATGACAACGATGAAATATTCACTCTTAAATAAAATAAAAGTAATAAATTAAAATCACTCTGTGTTTGGTCTTTAACAGACCAAGAAAAAAAAAAAACAGAAATATATACAAATGTTTATACACTCACAATAAACAAAAACAACAACAACGACGAAAAGAGCGTTTGTACGGTTTGATGTGAGCCACAGCTCAGGTGATTGATTACATGTCTGCTTTCTGGTTCGGTTCAGGACCAGAGTGTAAACTCGAGTCGGGTCAGGTTTCTGCCTCATGACAGCGAGGAGGAGGAGGACGAGGAGGACGAGGAGGACGAGGACGAGGAGGACGAGGAGGATGTTTGTGAGCCTGAGTTGAAGGAAGAGGGGAAGGCCTTATTAAAGAGGAGTGTTAATAATAAAATAATAATAATAATAATAATAATAATAATAATAATAATAATAAAATAATAACCCGTATCTGTTCCTGCGTTCCAATAAATATATTTAGCTTTCAATCTAAACTGAATCATCGACCAAATGAACGCAGAGAGATTTAAAAGAAAAGGAAAAAGAAAGAAAGGCAGGATTCTAAAAACACTGCACATGAAGGGACGGTATTTCAGCATGTGAGTCCTGAGGAGAAGGGTGTTGTTTACGTCAAGCTCCGCCCCCAAAACACACTGATTGGTTGAGAGGGGAAAACAAGCCCTGGGGCCTTGGTTGGGTTTAGCATTCACACACACACACACACACACACACACACACACACACACAGCCTTTTCCACAACGTCCTCCATCCATGTGACAGCGTTCAGGCTTCCGCTCCTCCTCCTGCTCTCTCCTTCCCCCTGACCATCTCCTCTCTCAGGATAAAAGCCGCACCCACTCCACATCCAACAGCACTTTTCCACAGGACGGTGTCGCTACCCACGAATCCGTAAAAGTGGGAGGAGTTTACAGCTACAGATACAGCGAGTTTCCAAAGGTGCCAATATCAGGCCCGCTGACCTTCACGACTTTTGCGAAGGAGCGCGGCATTTTAGCGTCGCGGTACGCTGTGACGATTTATCGATCGAAAGTGCGCCATAAGAGCAATCGTCAATAAAAACGAACCAAGTGACACGTGAACCTGGAATGATTGACAGCTGCGTACGTGTTCTGTGCCCCGCCCCCTTCCTGCTATCTCGCATTAGTCGTGATTTTTCAAGCTTGAAATACGTATCGTCAAATCATTTCGTTGGATTTAGCTAACATTACACACGTATTTAGTTAACATCAAATAAATATGTTTTTTAAGAATGCACCAAAATCTCAGCTGCAAACGCCGTGTGGAAACATTTCACGGATTCTGCGCAGAACACCAGACAAGCGATTTGTAAAAAGATTATACTGAATATATGAATATTTATTTGTTTATAGTGCACTATTACATACGCCCCGTGTAGTGAGCGTCTATAACGAATAATAAAAAAAAAAAAACGACTGGGATTAAAAACGGTGGATTTTACGTGGATCCTGAGTAAGAAAATTAAGTAGCGCCGAATATCCGTGAGACGGAAACAGTACTGCAGGGTAAATAAATAAAAACGACTGTAAAACGTTTGATCATTTTAAAATCGTGCAGAAAATTTAGGTTAGGTTCACTTGACCAATCGATGAGCTGCGCTAGTTTTTAAGCCCCGCCCCCACACGTCCCCGTTCGGGGTTCTGTCAGTGCTGTGTGAGGAGGAGAACCGAATTCAGTTCAGTTCTAACGTCACACACCGTCCCGTGGAAAAGATAA
This sequence comes from Pangasius krempfi, assembly GCA_037576825.1. Classification (NCBI taxonomy): domain Eukaryota; kingdom Metazoa; phylum Chordata; class Actinopteri; order Siluriformes; family Pangasiidae; genus Pangasius; species Pangasius krempfi. The sequence continues at coordinate 17,828,931 of CM074992.1, forward strand.
AACATAATAAAAGGTTTCTTATAAAGTCTCTGAGAGATTTAAGATGCAGATCTGAGGGCTGGATTCAGCCTGAAACGTATCGTCAGACATCCAGAATTATTTCTGTAGTGTGTCATCTTGGTGAATTTTGAGGGTTCAGAGCAGATTGTGTTCAAACATCTGCAAACATGGCTTATTCAGAAGACTGAGATTTCTACTGAAGAGTAAAAAGAAAAAAATAAATAAATAAAATAAACACAATCAGGTTAAACAAGTCAGAAGTAATGAGTCTGTGTGTCGACAGTGTGAACATCCACCATCGCTAGTCTTCATCCTCCGTTTGTAGGCACTAAAGTTCATGATGGGGGGGAAAAATATATATATATGTATATATACACACAATAAATGTAAATCTTCATCCTGTAGGATGTGAATTAAAGAGAAAACAAAGTGAGGAGAGGTTTAAGAAGAAACAGATCTCTCAGAGCAGGCTGGGAGCGATGTGTGAAAGTTACTGGATAAAAATAAAAATAAATCAAATAAATAAAAAATAAAAGAAAGAGGCGGATTGCTCTTGGATGTTTGAGAGGTAGTGTGAGTGTGTGCATGTCGTGATCCGTCGTAATTACTGATAAAATATACGCGTATGTATTATAATGCTTGAGAAATACTCAGGATCGGTTCGTAAAAATTAAATAAAAGTTCTCTCTCCTCAAAACGATCCATTTCATTATTATTATTATTATTATTATTATTATTATTATTATTATTTTACAAAGTTCATTATAAATAAGCATCAGTGGTAATACTTTTCATGTTCGTGTTCATTCCCTGCATATCTTTGCTTCAGTAGGAGAAGAGCAATGTGCATCCTACAGTGTGTGTGTGTGTGTGTGTGTGTGTGTGTGTGTGTGTGTGTGTGTGTGTGTGTGTGTGAGAGAGAGTGTGAGAGTGTGTGTGAGATTCGAGTTTGTTTTTTTTCTTTTTATAAATATCAGTTCTTTGTATAAAAATAGATTTAATTACATTAAATAAATAATAATAAAAAAAAAAAACTGAAGGATTTGGTTCAGTGAGAGCATCAGGATGGCTTGAGGCGGGGAACGTGAGGATCACGAGCGCACCAGGATGTCCATGATGTGGTCGAGGTCGCTGAGGTCAGCCAGGCAGAGCTGCAGGTTCGACAGGTTCGACAGGTTCTTCAGTCCGTCTTCTCTCTGCGCGGAAAACGCCAGGACCGAGATTTCCGACGAGTCGTACATGGACGTGTCGATGTCCTCGAAGATGTCGTCGAGCGGAAGGTCCGTCAGGTAGCTGGTGGAGTTCGTGATCTCGAACGTGCCGAAGAGAGAATCCGGCGTCTTCGCGTCCGCCTCGCCCGAGAGCGCCGGGGAAGGCGGTTTACTCTCGGCGCGGTCTTCGAAGTCCTCACCGAGCGTCAAGGATGACGATGATGATGATGTGGTGGACACGGGTTCAGACAGAAGAAGAAGTGAAGAGTCTACAGACGCAGGCGGGAGTTCGGGGACGTGGCGCGGGGTGGGTGGAGGAAACGGAGAAGGTGAAGCGGGACGCAGAGCGTCTCCACCCTCCAGCCTCATCTCCTGCTGGATCTGGCGCAGGGTGTTGGCCAGCAGCACGGAGCGGTGGAGGCTGGGCTCGGCGCGGCGCTGGCAGCTCTGCAGTTTGTCCAGGCACAGATCCAGCACCAGCTGCCTCTGCTGCGGATACGGGAGATCCGGCGCCGACTCCTCGCACTCGTTCGCTTTACGCTTCACCCCACGGCCCACACCGAACCTGCACAGAGACGGAGCGATGCTGTGAGCGCGCTGCAGCGACACGTTCAGACACACAACCCTGTAAAACGTTTCAGTCTTTATTACCGGCGTGCGGAAAGTGCGTGCGATTATCGCAGACAAAACGTCAAAAGGTGTTGATTAGTTTTCCCTAACAGCGGCTCTGACAGTAGAGCGGGTTTGTTTTGACGCGCTCGTATTAATACGCTACTGTTTCTATAGCGACAGCTCGTTCACAGGGACTTGTACGGGATGAGCGCCGCAGATGACGACAAAAAAGAAAATCGTTGATATGGTGACGTTTTCCTTTTCTAATGGAAGGAGTCTCCAGTGCCAGCGCATTGTAACAGTCAGAGGTAAAGCTGTAAGGACAGAGTTGTGGTTTAAGACTTTTTTTTTTTCCCCCCGTCTTATTAACTTCATGACAGTGAAAAAGAGCGGCTGGTGAGGGAACGACTGTTTATGTAATAATCGTCAGGTTGCTGCGGTATAAGAGGAATAAAACGCTTGGGAATGTGCCGTTATATCACACTGCATTGTCACTTGATGATTTAGTACATCACATCACAATGCCAGTTAATAATTTTAATTTCTAATAATTAAAAGTGAATTTTTAAGGAATATCTATAATGGGGTATAAACCGTAGTCTCAGTTGCTCCTCTGCTTATGGCAGATTATATATATATATAGCTTTGCCGTAGCTACGCCGTGACCAGCGCGTGTACACGGGGGGTGGAAATGGTCGAGGCTGTCTGCACTCGCTGGCTGGAGTGTGGGCGGTTCAGCCTCCTCCATCTATCACGCTGCTGCACACAGGAAGACATCATCCCCCACGGCTCCGACCGCAGACTGCACCGCTCTGTGCTTCACTGCAGACACCACACCAGCCCCGAGGAGCCTCGCCTCTGTGTTCTCACCGGCGCAAAAAAAACATTTCAGCTACTCAAATAATCCGGTAGCAAAAGAAAAGAACGGATTTGTGCCATGTTTCCTGTTACAGCGTGACTCGATAGTTCAGGTCAAATCAGACCTTTCTCACAAGAAAGCCAGACTCGTCAAAGACTTCCTCAGCTTTCGATCCTTTCCCCTTCAGTGAATCGCTTTTCTGCCCATAAAAAAAAAAATTATTAAAAAAAACAACAACTTCCAATTCACTGTAGCATCGGGTCAAAAAACACAAATGCTACAGATAATCCATAAATATTGGCACCTCTGCATAGTGAACTACAAAACATGGCAAGAAAATCAAACAGGGTCACGTGGTGCCAATACTTTTAATCGTAATAAACCTAGAGAGAACGTTGTACAGAAACACAAGTCTCTCTCTCGGAGAGGTCGAGAAGAGGAAGCGCTGACGTCTGCGAGATCAAAACTCTAATTTTCATGATATTTGCATATGCGGTTTCTTTAATATACATTTTTTTCAGCTACACGAACCTTGTATCACTTGATTGGGGGGAAAAAAAAGGAAAAAAGGAAAAAAGGCGCTCGTCATTTTCATTATATAAATATCTTTACATTAAATTATACATGACCTTTTTAATGATCAATGATAAGTTCTCTGAAACCTCCAGAAGTGTGCAGTGGTAATTTGAAGCCTTTTGCAGTCTGACGTTAAAGCCTGAAGTTTAGATGAATGTATTTAATGACAGATTTATATAAAAAGCGCTGAAAGTGAATCTAATTAAGCAGAAAGTCCGTCTTCTGCTTGACGAACAGAACCACTCCGTACCTCCACTTCATTATTTTAGAGTGGCGATAAACCTGAAACCCCGAAGCGCGCGTGTGGATGCAGCTCAGGCCGTGATTTAAATCGAGACTCCACCATTAGATTGGTCTCTCCGGTCTGTTCGCCATGGCAACGGCAACAGACGAGAGGATGGGGATTGAGTGGCGTGCAGACTCGTCTCTCGGCTCGGCTCGTCTCGCTTCGCTCATCCAACGAGGCGTCACGGCGCGAGAAGAAGCTGCACCGGTTCAGCTCACGACTCCTCAGAGTCACGTTCGACAAAAAATAATTTCCCAATACTGCGATTTTCCACAAACGAGCTGGACGCTAACGAAACTGATCGGGAAACAGCTCATGAGACACGTCATGTGATTTTAAAAAAAATGTTTTGTAAGAGAATGAAGCCAGTTTCGTTTGAAGAACATCTCTGTATGCTTCCACCTGCTTCTACTTCCTGTTTATAAGCCTAGCAAACAGATGGACAAAGACGGCCTTGTCACTTCTTCTCTGAGGAACATTCCTACACGCTGGCTGCGGGACGAGCGGACGCCATGCGCGTGCGGTGACGCTACAGTAAAATAATCAGCGTGATGACGTCTGCGGAGTTAGTGGTGGTGATTATTTTCCTATAACAGCGCGTCCTGAAGTGTGTTATTCCTCTTACACAGCAGCGATCTGGCATTATAAATCGTGTGTTAATTAAATAACGACACGTCACACTTTTTATCCGCTTATAGTTACATTTAACGTTCGTGAAACAGGTTTTCACTTACGCTACAGCAGCTATAAACAGTCGTAGTCATAGTCGTATCCTGAACAGACTCTCTTAAAACGTTAAGACCAAAAAAAAAAAAAAGTCTTGAAGATGTCAGAAAGCTTTCTTTTGTTTTCTGCTCACGTGACGTCTACATTCGTTAACCGACATCGGCGCTGTTCTGGTCTGAACCTCGGACGTTTCAGCTTTGAGTCGCTCGCCCGCTGAAGAGCGTAAACTCAAGATGAGCGATGGTCACCTGCTGTGTGGAAAACGTTTCTGTATGATTTAAATTATCATCATCATCATCATCATCCGGTGCGTCCGTCACGCCAACATCCGGGCACACGATTACTTTAAAAAAAAAAAAAACGTTTAAAATGGGAAATATTTACAGGACCACGCTCAAACGTGTATCCGAAGACTCAAAATAATGAATCGGGAAAAGGTTTCATAAACGAATTATTAACCACGTTAAAGGCAGATTTGGATCGATATCATCGCCGCGTCTTTATGTCGAAAAGCCGAATGACACAATGGAAGGAAATGGCACGAGATCTCGCTACAGTACCCAAAAATAAATAAATAATCGTGAGAAAAAAGAGGAAGAAACACACGACTCGGGGAAAAAGCTTGCGTGACAGCAGGAGAAGTTGAGGAGAGAGAAGAGCGAGCGCGATGGAGGGAGGGAGGGAGGGAAGGAACCAATGAGGGAAGGAACCAATGAGGAAGGCAGATGCTGACAAGCAGGAAGTCCTAATATGGGCAGAGGTGATCGACGCTAAGAGCCAGCAGTGAGTCAGAGCAGCGAGACAGGAAGTTAGTCACCTTTCACTATGATGCACAAGTTTAACAGCAGGAGTTAAATATTTTAACAATCAAGAGAAACGCATCAGAGTCTTTAGCGTCTCTTATTTATATCAGATCTCAAATATCTCCGATTTATCTCTTATTTATATCACAGAGGTTTTCTGTAAACGACGATATTGCGACCAACACCATCGGCGACACTTCAAGAACACCTGAAGCGTCTGTAAAACATGTCAGTCCGTGTTCTCGCTTACGCTATAGCAGCTATAACGCGGTAAAAGTCGTCCCGCCGCCAGCCTCCCGTCATCTCGTTAAGACAAAAATAATCAAAACGTAGCTTGTCGTCTTCCCGAGAAAACGCACTCTGTAAATCCTACAGCTTCCTTTACGGTTTCCGAATGACACTGGAGACTCCTTCCATAAATGCTACACAAACATCTCTTTACATTAAAAAAAATAAATAAATAAATCCACCACATTTCGACATGGTTTAATCTGTTTACTGTGAAGTTAACAGTTAGCTGTTACTATAGAAACGATAAAGCGTTAGAGTTTGCATGGGGGAAAAAAAATCAAATCAACACCTTCTGACCAATCAGAAGCCAGAATTCAACAGCGCTCTCAAATCTATCAGATATCGTGATAATCTCAAATCTCGTCAAATATCGCGATATGATTATTATTTTTTTTGTTTTCTGTTTTTTTTTTTTTTGACATATCGATCCAGTACTAAGTGAAGAACTTATTAAAAAACAAAAACAAAAAAACCAAAGAGCTAGTAGACAAAATTTCAGCTTTATCAACTGCGAAAAAAAAAGAAAAAAAGTTAGCAGATTCTATAAGTTAACTTTATTTACTTATTTATTTTTTAATTTTTGAAGCTCCGCCATGTTACGTAACACACTGACGCATTAGTGTGGACTCACACATGGAGCTTGAAACAGGGGTTTGTTTTGTTTTTTGTTTTTTTAAATAAAGATATTACACAGATTTGTGTATTTAGAGCGACTAAAAGCACAGAAAATGTTAAAGTTTAGCGTGAAAACAGTGACAAAGTGCACAGGCTCGCGCGCGCGCACCGAACGTTATTAACGGCTAGCGCGCGAGCTGTGTTTGGAGCTAGCCAGCAAAGCTAACTCTGTAATATCATCTAAATAAAATAACGGTATATTAAATTAAATATCTTTGAGCAGGTCCGGTTTGATGCCTGACATGACCTGCGTGCGTGTGGGAGTCAGTCTGTGTGTTTCTGACGCGTGTATTTATGGATATTTGTACCTCGCTGAGGAAAGGGCATCTCCTTGGCCGGGTTCAACTTCCTTCTTCAGCACAGAATCCACATCCAGTCGACACACAGAAGTGGCTTCACCTTTCATGGACGCATTCAGTGATAAAATCTCGCTTTGTCCCATACCATAATGTTTCCTTAAACCAGGTTTACTCGCGATATAAAAACTTCCAATGAATTAAACTCAGCCAGTTAGCATTATACGCTAGCTGTAAAAGTAAAACTAATCAGCAGGACGGTTTCGCTAACTCGCTACATCCTTAGAGTTAACCAGAATTCCTATAACTTGTGAGTTATAGCTAATAACAGTTTAAACATTCTTCCTGGAGCCGGTCAGAACCGGAACAGCACCGAACACCGAACTTGTTCCGAGTGAGTGTGTGTGAGAGAGAGAGAGAGAGAGAGAGAAGCTTCAGGGAAGAAAAAAAAAAAAGTCCAGCTGATTGACGGTAGTCAGGTGAAAGAGCGTTGATTGGCCCAATGAAATCTCAAGAGAGTGCTGATTGGCTGAATTGTATCTCGAGCCCGCCTAGTAACGGCGTATAATTGGTTACTCAGCTCACCACTCTTTTCTGATTGGTTGCTAAGCATCTCCCCCACCACACACACACACACACACGCACAGGCTCGAGCACGTGACTGTTCACGGCGGTTTAAAACATGTAAACGAAACATAAAGAAACTATATATAGAGTATTTTATATATATATGTGATATAATAATACATATTTATCAACTGTTTTATCTATAATCAGTAAAACAGCCATTGGTTTTTTTTTTCTTTTCTTTTTTTTTTTTCCCCTCGTATCCCGGGCTGGAGATTTAAACGGTGGCGTAAGAGCTCTGACGTCACTCACTGCGTCATCCCCTGTAATACTCACGACCTTAAAGGGTGCAATAGTCGTTTTTTTAAAACTAAATTTATTACTTATATGAATAACATGAAGGATGTATGTGTGTGTGTATATATATATATATATATATATATAAACATGATAAAAGTATAAAGTTTTAATCTGTGGCCTCAGCACAAGTGGCTGAAAAAAGCCTTTTTTGGAAAACTGATTTCCGGTCCGGAATGCTTGTTTGTGATTGGAAGCACCTCCTGTCAATCATTTTATAGACACCCTGGGGGCGGAGCTACATAAACATGGGAATGGGGGAGTTAGATGGTCTCAAGTAGTAAAAAAAATAAATAAATAAATAACTAAATTTAAAAAAAAATTCATGCAAAATCATCAAAAATCAAATGTCAGATTTCCTACTTAAAGGTTAAAGACTGAATCTTCCTTAATACACCTTTAAAAGTCTAAAAAATTTAAATAGCTCAGAGTTCATAGGTTTCTGACTCAAAGTTCCCAATACACAGAACTCCTGGAAGTTAGCAGTCAATGCTAATCACAAATAAAGTAAAATTTTATCCATAGTAAGTCTTTTATCTTTAAACTCCCACCACAACCGAGTAAAATGTTAACATTCCCGATATATCCGTCTCGTTTCCAGGTTACATTGTTACTATTAACAACGAAAAATAGATAGTTTCTGCTCGGCAGCTATGTCTTTCAGTTGCATAGCAACAGAGTTCTGAGGACTTGAACCACCTGCTCTGCGACTGTATCATGCGGTTTATCAGCTAGGTCGTTCCTGTACTAGCTACAGCGTAAAAGGAAATAAATATTTGGACTTTAAATGTTTTGATCAACAATAAAGACTTTGTGGTCTGAAAAGCGGCAATCGCCTCGACAGATTTCATCGTATTCTGACTATACAACAACCGCTAGCTAAAGAATATCATAACCCAGAGCTGCTGATTGCCATATTCTCATTGGTCAGAAGGTGTTGATTAGTTTTCTACAACCCGCCGATCTGACTGTAGTAATCACAGGTTTACGTTAATACGTTATTGTTTCTATAGTAACAGCTCTTTCGCAGGGAGATGTTGAACGGCAGACGCTCCATGTAGATGAATGAAAAACGAGTGTAATAGTTGATGTGAAGTTTCCTGTAAGGAGAAGTTTATGTAACATTTAAGGAAGGAGTCTCCAGTGTCAGCACTTTGTAACATTCAGAGGTAAAGCTGTAAATTCAGGACAGAGGAGTTTTTACGCTTCTTTGCGGTTTCTCAGTAACGTAAAAAAGCTGCGATTTTGTCTTATTAACTTCACGAGAGAGAAAAAAAGAGAAGCTGGTGAGGGAACGACTGTTTATAGCTGCTATAACGTAAGTGAGAACAGGAACTAACTTGCTGTTATCAATGTTAAATGTCACTGTAAATGGATAAAAATATGCCTTTTATAAATAAATAAAACAAATGTAGTAATAAAATAAATATCCTGAATAATATACATGTTCAACAAACCACACAGGAAAACAGTATTAATTTGTGCTTTTTTATTAAAAATGTTATAAAAATGCTACAATGCACATATAAAATGTTTTTATGCTCTACTCTAGATTTATATCATACTTAAAAATGAAACTGACGTAAAGCAGAGAGGAATTACATCCGCTCGAATTAACGTACTGTAATCGGTTTTTTTTTGTTTTTTTTTTTACTATAAGAAATGGTTTCAGAATTGATGACTGAATTGAAGTTTCTGTAACAGGAAGACAATCGTTAAACCCTGTCCTCTTTCTGACGGAGAAAAATACAAAGTTAAAGTCAATACTGTACTTTAAAATGTGCTCGAACACTTTGTGCATAGGAAGTGTATTGCGACACTTAATGCATAGGATCAGAGAAAGTGTATAGCTCATCAGGAGGCTGCGTTTAGACAGCAGGCTGCGAAACACGACATCAGGTTCAGGATTTCTTTACCTGATCAGAGACTTTATAATGAAAGGCAGCCGAAAATAAAGCTATGACTGAAATACGTTATCTTTCGATCTGTAAATGTGCATCAAAGCAGTGGACATAATGCATCACAACTGCCTTCTGCACATACCAAAGGCTTTAAACCAGCAAATTAAAAAAAAAAAAAAAGTTTTAAATTAAGATGAACTACTGGTTGAGGGATTTGGGGCGAATCCGGCCCATGAAGTCTCTTCTGCCCTGAGTTTGACCAAAGCCAACACTCAACATGTAAAGTTTGCAACAAATAAATAAAAATAAATTAAAAGTCACTATATAGAATGGGGCGGCCCCATTATTCTTCATTTGTCGATAAAACAAATATAAGAACACTATGACTTCTAATATTAAAACACAGGCTGACGATTTGCCCAGATACTGATGGGAGAAATACGTTGGGTGCCAAAATGCACCTAAAAGTGTGCTACAATAAAAAGAAGTCATGCATCGCCGTATTCTTACTGCCATTTCCGAATCCTGAAAGGAATAAGAAAAAAGAAAAAAGAAGCCACAACATGACATCGATAACTGATCTGCAAATCTGTTTAAAACCATAATGTTGGAAACCGATAACGAGTGCACTGTAACAGTTAACAAGCAGTATCTATTGTAAAAATATATATTTATAATTTTACAGTTAGGCAATTTCATCTTTATGAAAATATCTTTTTTTTCATTTGTGTATACATCTGGTTCTGCTCTCCATCCTGTATGTAGTGTTAATGGACGCAAGAAAGAAATAAATAAAAAAAAAACAGACAAATGGGGGGGAAAAGGAACATACACAGGGTGCGCAAATAAGATAACTGGTCAGCTCATAAAATCAAGGCCATTCTTTAGAAGACACACACTCCTTTCCCTGAAAGGACTGCAGACTGAACTTCCACAACAGGTAGAAAAACATTAAGAGGAAAAAGCGTACTAGTCTCAGAGCCGACTCTCGTCTAAGAGCCGACAATGATCTCCATGATGTGGTCCAGTTCGTTCAGGTCCGAGCGGCAGTTTGACGGCGAGTTTATAGACGTCGGCGTGTGAGAGGGACTCAAACTGTCCAGCAGGTCGTATGGACCCATCTTAGGCGCCGTGCTCTGAATGCCGGTGAGCACGGTGTCGAGGTCGTAATACGACGCATCCACGTCTGAGAACAATTCCTCGAGAGCCGAGTCCGGACCCGAGGCACCGTTCTTAATCTCAAATGTCCCAAAAACTTGCCCCATTGCCTTTGGATCCTCCCTGGAGGAACTTTCCTGTTCGTCATCTTCATCCTCGTCTTCATCATCGTCGTCTCCTGGACCAAGCCTGGAGCTTTCACGGGAGTCCTTGGTCGCGTCCCAGCAACGACTCGAGGTCGCTGAGAGACAAATGTCAGAGGCAGAGTCGTGCACCGAGACCGAACACAGCGTCTCGTCCGCCACCACCTCCTCCTCGCGGCTGATTCCTTCGTAGCTAATAACCGAGAAGAGCTTAGGCTCGGCTTCCTGCTCACGTGACCGGCAGAGTACCTCGGTGGCCACCAGGCGCTCGGGCGGGCCCTGGGTCCCACTGCAGAAGGCCTCGGTGACCACCCAGCTGCCGTCGTGGGTCATCTCCTCCTGGATCTGCCGCACCGTATTGGCGATGAGCACAGAGCGGCACAGGTTGGGCTCCACTAACATGTGGCAGAGCTGCAGCTTGATGAGCGACATGTCCAGTAGAGACTGGCGCTGCAGACTATACGAGGAGGACACCTTGGCACCGGCCAGGTTCTCGTCCGACATCTCATCATCATCGCTGGGAAACTTGCGCTTGGTCCCTTTGGAGAACATGTCTACCCTGGGAAAGAACATAAAACATTTATTACGAGTCATATATTTGAGAACTTTTAATGCTTTTGATGATCTAATCAAAGTGAAAATAATCAACAGAAAAGCAAGACAGATTAATGCATAAGAAAGCTGCATTTGGGCAGGATGGGAAACAGGAAACTGTTAAAAGGAAGTGAGGGACGCTGTGTGTTTTATGAACTGTTTTCAGTGCTACCAGAAACTACGGGTGTATTGGTATCTATACTGGTATCGGGTATGGGTCTGATACTCCAACTTCCATACCAACATCAGGCGACACTATATGACGTAATCCTGACGTTTGCTGCCGCACCAATGAACAGCAGGAAAATGACAGCGGTCTGGACGTATTTGATGATTAATGATCAACGCAAAGCAGACTGCGACCTGTGCTCTGTGAAGACTACAGCATCTTCCAACAACGCAAGTACAGGAAAAAAACACGTACGTGCACTCGGCCTGAAAAAAACGGTATGGCTGCATCCACACCAAAAAAAACCAATGCCATCTTTACACATGAATATTACAGTCAACTTCAGAATTATTGGCACCCTTCAGGAGAATGGAGAAAAATGATTCTATAGCGCTTTTAACAATGGACATTGGCCCAAAGCAGCTTTACAGAAATCTGGATACAGATTTAGATTTATCCCTAATGAGCAAGCAACAGCGGCGAGGAAAAACTTCCCGAGACGCCATAAGGAAGAAGCCTCGAGAAGAACCAGACTCGAAAGGGAACCCATCCTCATCTGAGTGACACCGGATAGTGCGATTATAAATAAATTTACTTTCTATAACTGTATACTCTAGAGTTAAACAGTGTTAAGTATCAACAAACAATTTACATTTCTGACAAAAGTAAGCACGTTTTTTTCTCTAACAACAATTATTCTTTTTTTAAGAATACTATTTTCTCTCTAAAAACCATATGGCAAAATGACTCACACCCTTAAAGGATATTTCAAAATAATTGTTAGCAAATTGTCATCTCCCAAAAATTTACTTAGGGGCCGTTTACACGACAACGTTTTCAGCCAAAAAGCCAAAAACGGGAAACTTTTTACGCGTTTTGCCTGTTCGTTTACACGACAACGGCGTTTTGGGGACTGAAAACGCATATTTTTGAAAATGGGTTCCAAAGCGCAAGTTTTTAAAAACGCCGCCGTTTTCGTCTCCATGTAAACACCCAATACGGGAATCTTTGAAAGCGGTGACGTCATGCGCGTGCATGTTAGGTATGTAGACATGCGCAGTACGTGTCTACTGTAAAGGCAAGCGCATACGTAATACAGCGTTTTTGGTCGTTACCGCGGATGTGTGTAAACGCGAATCGTTTTGAAAACGCAACAGAAAAACTTTTCCGTTTTTGACTACATCGTTGTCGTGTAAACATAGCCTTAGTGATTAGCACATTTGCCTCGCACCTCCGGGGTTGGAGGTGTGCGTGGAGTTTGCTTGTTCTCCCCAAGCTTCAGGGGTTTCCTCCGGTTTCCTCCCCCAGTCCAAATACATGCGCTGTAGGCTGACTGGCGTCTCTAAATTGTCCATAGTGTGTGAATGGGTGTGTGTGTGTGTGTGTGTGTGTGTGTGTGTGAGTGATTGTGCCCTGTGATGGATTGGTACCCCGTCCAGGGTCCTCCGAGTCCCCTGGGATAGGATCCAGGCTCCCCGCGACCCTGTGTAGGATAAGCGGTACAGAAGATGGATGGATGGATGGACGAACTCTATTGTCGCCTTTGACCAAATATGGACATGTGAAATTCAGCGTGGAGAAATAGCGACCCACGATGCTCCGGAAACAAGAGATGTGATTCTTCACCATCACATCAATGCCATAATGTTTTGAAGATGGTCATATAACTGCTTATACCACAGCACTGTTGGATTCTGATTGGTCAGAAGGTGTTAATTAATTTTCTATAACAGCAGCTCTGACAGTAGTGCAGCTGCAAATCACAGGTTTATATTAATGCGCTCGTTCTGATACGTTATCGTTTCTATAGCAACAGCTCGTTCACAGGGACGCGTACTGCAGACGCTCCACATAAACGTGTTAAAAGATGCCTGCAATCTTTAATATGGTGAGGTTTTCTGTAAGGAGACGTTTACTGAACATGTATGGAAGGAGTCTCCAGTGTCAGCGCTTTGTAACAGTCAGAGGTAAAGCTGTAACTGTAAGTTTTCTGACATCTTCAGCAATGTGACCATCTGCATTTTTTTGAATCACTAACTTCAAGAGAGAGAAAAAAGACAGGCTGGAGAGGGAACGACTGTTTATAGCTGCTATAACATAAGTGAGAAGAGGAACTAACTTGTTTCATGGATGTTCCACAACTTTAAATGTGACTATAAATGAATAAAAGTATGACGTGGTGCTCTTTAATTAAAAAATTGCGATCGTTGGCAAACTGCTGTGGTATAAGAGGAATAAAACACATCCTGTTATAGGAAAATAATCAACTTCTGGGTGGTTTCAGTAACGCCACTTCGTTCGTCACACCACCCCATCGTTGATTATATTTACTATAGAAGCAACACACAGTGTTTTATTCGTTACATAATTAGGTACAGCACGCATTCTTTAGTATTTTCACAAAAGACAAACCAACAGGTCCATTAATTTCACTCATTTCATGTTAAGACTGGTGACTTAACATAATGGAAATTATTTGATTGACCGTTACCTTTAATCACACAGACACACACACACACACACTACCACACATCATAAACAGACTAACACACCACAACTCTAACCCAACAGACCACATGTTATCCGGATACACTGGAGAGGGTTAGGATGAGGGAGAGGGCACAGGGGCGTGTCGCCTACCTGAAGCACGAGTGACATCGCAGCACTGTAGAGACACAGACCAGAGCGCAAGCTGACACACTGCACAATCACGATCAAAAACTCAACACTAAATCAAACGAGCTGAAGAAAAACTATGCATGAACGTCACATTCAAAATTCTAACCGCACCACACACACACACACACACACACCTCATTTTAATACAAACTGATTGGTTAGATTTGTATTATAAGTGCTTGTTGTAGGGGGCGTGGCCATGCGTGATCATTAGTAGGTCACATGACCATAACATGTAGTTTGTACTATGCTAAGAACTCAATAACTTACCTGAACCCCCCCCATCCCTGAGCATCGCTTCTCTGCCATGTCATTCTAAACGTCGTCTACATTTTATTTTTATGCGTTTAATAAAAAAAAGAGCGAGTGCTTCCTGGAGCGGCTTTCTAGCGAAGAAAAGGTGCAAACCTCTTTTCTCACAGGATATAATGCAACCTTTACACATATATTATACAGGGTTATGGTGCTATATATTACCTGAGGTTTTTTTTTTCCCCTACTGCGCATTGTACACCATATGGCCAAAAGTATGTGCACCCCTGACCATCACATCCATATATCCTTGTTGAATATTTATTCCAGATTTATTCCCCCTGTGTTTGCTGTTATAATGAGCTCCACTCTTCTGCGAAGTCTTTCCACTAGATTTTAGAGCGTGGCTGTGGGGATTTGTGTTCATTCAGCTACAGGAGCATTAGTGAGGTCAGGCGCTGATGTTGGGATGTCGA
>CM074992.1:17864356-17877251 GCA_037576825.1 Pangasius krempfi
AATGCGCTTCTAGAAGAATGGTCAAAAATTCCCATAAACACACTCCTCAACCTTGTGGAAAGCCTTCCCAGAAGAGTGGAAGCTGTTATAGCTGCAAAGGGTGGGCCAACTCCATATTATCCCTACAGATTAAGAATGGGATATCATTAAAGTTCCAAAAACTTTTGGCAATATAGTGTAGTTCTTTTTTTTTTATGGACTGTGACTGATAAAATCCTGCCTTGGATCTTTGCCCTGTTTTTTGTATTTTGTTTCCTTCATGTAGAAGTCACCCTGCTGTCGTTCCTTGTCATTTTTTGCTCTTCCCCAATTAAACCTACTCCTATACCAGCCTCTGCTTTGGGGTCTTCTCATCTGTGTTTAGCTCCATCTGTAGAGCATTAGACTGGTACTCAGAGATCCTGGGGTTGTATCCTGCTCTGGTCCTGACAGCCTCTATTTTTTCTTTCTCTTGAATTTAATTAAAAAAAATAAATAAAATAAAAAACGCTTGTCATGTTATTGAGAAATCCCAAAGAAACAAACTCCTCTGTCCTGAAGATGTCTGAAAAGTTAAGTTACAGCTATTAATATTATTTTAATTATCTGCTATTAAAATAACGGCCCTGTAATTTAAAAAACGAAGCACAGAATTTTAAATTAACTCAAGAAGTTATTTACTGAAACAACCCTCTGAAGGCCCCGTTAGTGCTTCTGTGTATTAATTCTAAATACATCATGTATAAATAAAATCATGTGTGATTTTTTTTTTTTTTTTTAAACAGCAGTCCACACAGCAGTCAGTGGAAGACACAGAGCTAGCCTTAAGCTCGCTAATCACTTCCCTTGAGAAAAGCTTCTCTGAGGTGATGGAGAAGATCAGAGCTCAGGGGGAGAGCTACATGGATCAATCTGCAGATCTTCAGGAGCAGCTGGAGCTTGAAATCGCCATGCTGATGGGACAGGAAGACGTCATAGACAAGCTTTTACAGACGGAGGATAATGTCTACTTCCTTCAGGTCTGATTCAAACAGGAAGTGTATAAGATTATAGTGTTAACATGAAGAGTTATTATTATTGTTGAGAGTTGAGTGAAGATCTAATACTGAAATTGTACACATCAGCATTAAGGCCTCAGATGTAATTACAAACTTAAGCGCTATTCAGAAGTTACGTGAGTTACACACGTAAAACAGAGACGTGTCTCAGTTACATATGATTCTGATCTTGAAATTAAGTGCATTTTTCTTGCGTGATATCGGCTCGAGTGAGGAGCAGTATTAGGTCCAGTGCCACTGCCTGACAGTTTGATGTAACACAAATTTATGTTTAGGCTGTAAATGCAATAAAAAAAAAACACTATAGGATGTCATTCATGGAAAATTATTGGCATTATTTTATTAATTCCATAAATCAAATAGCAGGGCTGTGCACGATTAAATGTCGGAGTGCTATATAAACAAATAAAATGTAAAATAATAGTCTTTGCTGGATCAAGTGCTATTCTATGTGCTGCTGAATAATGAGTGTGGACGCCATTTTGTTAAATTAAACCAGTGATTAATGTGATAATTACAACTAGGACTATTCATACAGCGATATAGTGGAGATACACTAGACTCCTATTACATTTATTTCACACACATAGTGTATCTTCTCATTCATTGAAACTTATCAACTTATTTTTCATCTTTAAGTTGGCTCTTTCTTATATGTTACATCCTGTTACATTTGACAGCAGAAAGAAGTGTGATCCACATCTACAGTTTATTTCTCAGTTGTCTAGATGCTATTGAAAAATCCTCTCATGGATGCTCCTACTCAAGAAATCTGACAATCTCTGAGGTGTAAACTGCACACAGATGATTTTCATAATCTGAATGTGGAGCTCAGAAAATCCACTCAGCTGCGTAACCCAACTCTGAATATGAGGAACTTTCCCCATATAAGTATTGATGTAATTTTTGGACTTAAGTTGCCAACTCTTAATATAACTCTTAGTAAAAAAAAATGTTTTTTTTCCTCTGGCAGAACTTTGAGAGCATGCCCAGTCCCTCTGGAGCTGAAGAGCTGCCCTGTCAGTCTTTAGAGCCAGTCGTCTCTTTTAGTGATATGAGCAACAAGGTTTCTGAGTTTAAAACAAAACTGGAGATTTTCTGCAAGCAGGAGCTGGACAACATATTTGCAAAATGTAAGTATATTTTCAGAAGATGACTCCTGATCTTCTGGAAAGTTCTTCCTTCTTTGAGAACTGGTTCCTCATCGTTTTTCTCTGCTAGCTCTTATCAAGGTCGGTGACAGAGTTCGAGTGAAATCTTCTGTGACCACACCTAAATTTAACTGGGGCTGCACTGTCACACACAAGAGTGTAGGTGTAGTCAAATGTAAGTGTTCTACTGGTTTTAATCCAAGTTTAAGCAGAAATGAATTCAGAGTTTGATTATAATTTGAAATCTGCTCCATTTCTCAGCTGTGAATGATGAAACTGTGATCGTCAACTTCCCGGAACATAAAAACTGGAAAGGATTCCTGTCTGAGATGGAGTGTGTAACTGCTGCTGATGATTCGGGTATGTAAACACGTGTAAAAGTGTGTGTGTGTATACATATAAATGTCATGGCTCAGTAAAGTAACCGAGATCTTACGTTTGGTTATTGTTTCCACTGCTGACTGAGTCGTAGTGTAATTAAGTACTGTACTGAATTAGCTGCCCAACCAGGGGCACGTGGGCGGAGCTTGCAACAATGCAGACCACTGATTGGTCAAAAACAATTGTCTCGATAACAGCTTTTCTACCAGACAGTAATCTTCAGTACTGTAGTGACTCATTCTCATTAATAATCTCCTTTTTCTTATACATATATATGGGAAAAGCACAATTTTATTGTATAAACTAATGCTGCAGATTCATTTTTATTTCTTTACCCATGGACGTGTTTTTCAGTTTCTTATATTTGGGCTCAATTTAACATTTTTTTTTGACTAATAAACCATGTAAAATCCACCGTCTTCATATGAGGCTCAATCACTAATGGCTTTCTGTTCACAGTAGATGCTCACTACATAATGGTGTTGATTATATATAGTGCACTTTATAGATGATAGAACAACATTTAGGATTCAGCCACATGGTCGTCTAAATTGTATTTTTACAATATCTGAGAACATTTGTCAATTTTTTCTCTTAGATTAAAATATTGACACCTTGGGTTTTTCTTGTGTCATTGCCCCATGCTCAACAGGATACTCTGTGAGAAAGACAAGCAATGCAAACATTTTTTTTTTACATAAAATAAAACACACATCTGCTTTTTATATTAAAAAAAAAGTTAACAAATTTTGAGTTCATGAATTTAAGGAGTAAGAGAGCGTGAGATTGACATACGGCTCAGGTCAGTGGCAGCGGAGTTAGTGGCCGTCTGTGGTGGTGAAGCAGGGGCTCATTTTGTGGATGAAGCTCTCTGCTAGCTGGTTAATCTACATCCCTATCCTCAACTATGGTCACAAACTGTGAGTGGTGATCGAAAGAAAAAGGTACAAGTACAAGCGGTGGAAATGAGGTTGCTCCTCAGGGTTGCCAGGCTTATTCTTTGTGATATGCTGAGGAGCTTGACAATCTCCGAATTGAGATAAGCCAGTTAAGGTGGTTCATGCACCATACAAGGACACTCCCTGGTCAGCTCCTGGTAGAACTTTATCAGGCACGTCCCACTGGACGGAGACCTTGGGGCAGAGATTATACCTCAGAGTTGGCTTGGGAATGTCGGGATAGAGAAGTCTGGACTGACTTCCTTAACCTGTTGTCACCAGGAAATTTGGAAGGAAAATTAATGAATGAATTTGAATTCTGTTTGGAGTTCCCATCATTGGAGATCGCTCACTGCTGCTGGGGGTGGACCCACATGGATGAAGATCCGATGGGTGAAGATCATTGGGATTGCTGGGGATGGTGCCACTTGGGGGCCGTGGAGATGGCTTGGGGATCTTATATAGGGAGTTGCATTGTGATGGCTTGGGATTGCAGTTGCTGTGAACAGTTTTTTACTCAGGACTGTGGACAGTGGATCGGTTCAACAAACCGGACTTCATGTGAAAACTGTGATGAAGTTACTGGCTGCACAACTGCACTATTTGTCCATGTAGTAGAGCGTTTTTTTTTTTGTTTTTTTTTTAATAATCACACTATCGGTTATCACCCAGATGAGGATGGGTTCCCTTTTGAGTCTGGTTCCTCTCAAGGTTTCGTCCTCATATCGTCTCAGAGAGTTTTTTCTCACCATGTCACCTTTGGCTTGCTCATTAGGGATAAACTCACATATTTACAATTTATTTACAATTTATTTTGGTTTAATTTAATTTGAATGTATTGTCCTGTAAAGCTGCTTTGTCACAATGTCCAAACTGAATCGAATTGAATAAAAAAAAATTGAGTTGCATTTTACAAGCATTAGTTTCTATGTCGCACCCTCCAGTGAAACTCCTCCTGCTTTTCATCTGATAAAGAGAGTCAGCTAGGGTACAGATAGTTATGGATTTGGAGTCAGCTAGGGTACAGATAGTTATGGATTTGGAGTCAGCTAGGGTACAGATAGTTATGGATTTGGAGTCAGCTAGGGTACAGATAGTTATGGATTTAGATTATGAACTGTCTGGTGTTAACAGACTTCTGTACGCACAACAGTTTCAAGTCTAGTTTCTCTCTAATTGTAAATAAAGTGTTTGAGAGTGGAATAACATCCACATGAAATCTGCAGCTCTGTTCTGTAAAAGTTCTTAACTGCTGAAATATTCCAACATGGATTTCTTTCTTCATATTGTAGGAATTTCAGCTCAGCAGAGGAATATTACAGTTGGAGACCGAGTCCGAGTGAAGCCGTCTGTTAACAATCCAAAACGCAGCTGGGGAAAGGTGACTCACCAAAGTGTGGGCGTGGTCAAGAGTAAGGCTTCTGACACACTGACACATTTCTGAAGCTCTACTGCATACATACTTCATTCTTATCATTCTTAAGTTCTGGTGTGCGCAATATGAAATCTTTTTTCCTTGGAACAGGTCTTGCTGCGGAAGAAATGACCGTGGACTTCCCGGAACATTCCGGCTGGATAGGTGTCGTCTCCGAGATGGAAATTGTGTCTTAAATCCTTATAAGTTGTAATTATTGAGATCTTAGAATTATAATTGACAATATGACTTTTTTTTTTTTTTGTCAGAATGAGTTAATAATAGAGATGTGTGGTGGTCTGGGAAAACCAATCGGATGTTGCTACGGCTAAATTCTAGAAAACAGCAAAATGACAGAGAATATTGTTTTTCTGTGTGTAACATACACTGAAATCTCTATGCTAATCTAAGATGAATATATTAGACAAGGAAATTAGGGATTAGAAATGATTCATTTTGGTTTGTTTTGAACATAAAGAATATTTTACATTCCTGCTTCGAAAAAATAAAACGAAATAAAAGAATACTTGTAACATTCTTTACATATAAAACCTTCTCTGCCACAGGTATTAATAAATCTGCAGTGAGTGATTTGTTGCTTGCAAAAGCGTAGGAAAAATAATTTCTGCATGGATTTCTCTGCCATCATCACATCTTCGAAAACTTTGGCTATAGAGGATATATAACCTCACATCTTCCTGACGCATCCTGGACAGGAATTTAGGGCTGTTGAGAAAATAATTAGGACTATAAAATAATTTGGACTACACTTCCTTGAACTTACAGGGAAAAATAATGTATTATGAATGGGTTCAGCACTTTTTAAAAACTATGTTTTCAATCTGGAACAGTTTAGAGTGATTTTATTTGCTTTGCTGATTACGTTCAATAAAAAAATCCCTCTTTTTTGTTCTCTGTAACATTTCTAATCCTTGATGGAAATGTTCTTTTTGTTGTTTTTTACCTTGTCTGCAGAGATCATGCTGATTAAGGAGCCAGTTTAACAAATGCAGCTTTGCTTAAAGATGTTTAAAACCCGGCTAGCTAAGTGTGATTTCCTCTCGATTGTGTTAAACATCATAGTAAAACAGGCATAAATCGAATTCATCCTGTTTGTAATCAAAATGTTGGCGATGCACCTGCTCCGTCACATCATCGCCAAAACACTGAAGGCCACTTACAACCTCTGTACAGATGTCAAAGTTTTAAAATGTTTAAATGCCCCGAATAAAAAGACATCAATAACAAGAAATTTCGGCAGAACAGACGTGAGTGAATGAATCAGTGATTATTTCACCGATGTTGGCGTGAACAGAGATGAGTGGAGTGAAGAGACGGCAAAGAAGCTCATGTTTAAACGCCACGAGTGACTTTTACCTCAAGTGATGAGGCTGATGTGGACGATGCTGATAATCAAAGTGAGAATTCATGTCCTGCTGAAAACGTCTTTAAAACGTGTCAGTAATGTTGTCTTTCCATCCGTAAATTAGGTTAGTAGTGTAGAGGTTGGCGCAGCCTCTGTAGATTGTAGGACGTGTCAACATTTTTTGATGTGAACAGTTTTCCAAGGCCAACACACACACACACACGCACACACGTGAGAAGTTTTATACCAAAATATCTCTGGAAAGTATTCCTTATTTACTAAAGACTGAATGAAATGTTATAAATTTGATGAAAAATTGAAATGAAAAGGGTAATGTTGTATTTGGGTTTCATCTTCGACAGGATTACATGAAACCATGACACGTGATTTAAAGGTTGATTTGAATATTTTGCTCTCTGTTACTGGAAGTAAATCCTCTCCAGAGGTGGGAAGTTACAAAAGAGTGCTATGATACTTTGCTATGATACTTTCAGTAAGTCTGGCTTTTCTAAAATCATATATTTGTAAATTCATAATGTGACTTTTTTTTTTTTTTAAGCACCAGATTTGACAGCGAGAACGTGAACTAATACCCATCGCTCTGTATTTATCACAGTACTCTGTATTTCACATCACATTTAGCTTTTGGTGTTCAGCTAGTTTCCATTTCGACCTTGAACCTCTGCGAGCGCGAGTTTGGAGGATGTGATTACGATGTGGTGTGAGTTCAGTGGTTTGAGTCGGGAGAGAAGACATGGGCAGCATGAGAAAAACAGGAGCAACAGGAGCTGAAGGCAGGATCTAGTCAGAGTTATAATCACGCTAGCTATAAGAGACACACACACACACACACACACAGCTCCAATGAGATATATATTTATATATTTATATATATTACATTGTCGTTGCGCAAAACATTTGAACAGAATCACAGAGAAAGAATAAGAGAGCTGAAAACACTGGACTTCCTCTTTAACACCAAAAAAATAAATACAAAAAACGAATAAATGTCATGCACTGGAAAATACAGTTAGACCGACATCAACAACAGTTAAAACACAATTTTAGCAAGTTTAAGATGCTGATTTTAAAATCATGCAGAATATTGTAAGGGTAATGACCATAATGACGAGAACTCCGACCCTTGAAATGGAGAGCCAGAAGAAAATGCGTATGTTTTCAGTACAGCTCTCACCTACAGGGAGAAATACAACTATTGTTATGAATTGCTCAATTCTGGATTCTGATTGGTCGGAAGTTTATAAAATTGCTGTGTTATGAGGAATAAAACATTCTGCAATGTGTTATTATAAGAAACTAATCACCTTCAGGGTGTTAACTAACTTTAATTCTCAAAACTCTCACCCTCTACATCGCTGCTGTTTGAAGACTGGAGTGTAACAGAATCTGTCTGCTTCAACTTTCCGGCTGAACGATGGTGTTTGGTCTCTTCATCTTCTCAGATAAATTAACAAAAGCAGCCAATAAAGAGAAATAATATTCACAGCCATTAGGGGTGTGAAATAATAAACCGTGAAATCAAATTTACACATACTTCTGCATAAAGTTGAGTAAAACTGTTTACCTTGGAATTCCAGACGTGTTCCAGATGTGAACCTTATCGTATTTCCCTCCAGCTCTCCACAGAAATATTCTCCTCCATCATGTGCTCTCGTTTCATTAATGTTGAGATCAAACTTATGGTCATTTACAGTAATATTGAAGCGTTTATCGTTAAATACTGGATCAAATGTGTAGCCCAAAGTGTTACTGTATGGTTTTGCCAAAAACTGAGGCACTTTTCCAAAACTCTGTCTGTACCAAACTAAATTATTTTTGTTTGTGATCATGGTAATGTTACACTCCATAGTTACATCTTCTCCACACTTTACTGTTTTCACGTGAAGCTCTGTGACGTCAGAAGTTTTTACTGTAAAAAAGTGTGTAATATTTAATGTTTAATGATGTCAGTAAATGAGTTAAATATGTAATATTACTATTTTAAAATTTTTGAAATGTTACTCACCAGCTGTGCAGAGACAAAGCAGACAGTAAAGAGTGACAAAGAGTGCGATCATCGTTCCTGTTTAGACAAAGTGATAGTGAGGTAACAAACTTGTGTGTTCAGTAGAAAACCAGGTCCAGACTCACGCCTGATTGGATGTTTTGAAACTGTAAACTGATTTGATTGGTCCGTTAGCTGTAACATGTATTCTGATGGTCACATATTTCCAATTTTAGCCACCAACACACACTTCCTCCAAATGTCTCATTTGGAGCACTGAAACGTTCGCTAGTCATTAAAACTAGAATCTCTGACTCCAATAAAGAAGGAGTGATCTGTAAAAATGACAGTATTAGTGTTGTAATGGCCATCAGACTGCTGTAGGACCTGAAAGAAAGGAAGTGTGTGCTGGTGAATGTGCTAGTTTGGTTCCTCATGCTTTGTGCAGCATGATGTTGCTATTAATGTTACAACCCACTGACCGTGTGAAAGTTCTGCTGCGGCCACTAACACTTTCAAATGTGCTGCTGTGTGAAACATAGTAAAATAAAGATTTAATGAAAAAAACAGAGACATTAATTTTTGCATTCTAAGTCCAATCATTGCTTTACAATTGTGAGCTAATTACACTGGATCAGTCCTTTCAGTTGTAGGACTTGAGTCTGGCCTCGAGATGTTTTTCTTGTCTCAGATTTATTACTATTTGTATTTGGACTTGTCTTGGTCTTGGACAATGGTCTGACTAAAGATGGACCAATAATTTGTAAAAAATAATGTTTGTGCTGTCTTTTCATTTTGCATGCGCAAAGTTTGACAAGAAATATTTCTTTCTACCAAATTTTTGGCCTAAAGCACGAATGAAGCCAACTTTTTGAGGGAACTAGTACAATTAGTTCATTTCCAACTACATATTTAAGAATGGGTGTTGACATGGGCTGCTAAAAAAAAAAAAACTAGTAAGACTAGTTAGCAGTGTCCAAAAGCTGTTGCCATGATAGAATTTCAGTGTTGGCTGACACTCATGTGGCACACACAGCCCACAGGGCACCACAACCAAGGATCCCCATAGCCGCAAAGTTACACAAGCACCACACACAAGGTGAGCACAGCCCTGAGACTGCGCAGAAGGATGCTACAAATCCAACCAAAGCACTCAATCCGCAACCAAAGGACACTCTTCACACATGGATGTTCAAGGCCAGAGGAAATCCACCGCTCAAATTTGGGTCTGGAGCTCCACAACAACTAAATACAATATGGCCCACAGGAGAAAAGACAGACCCAAAATAAACATCAAACATACAAACAGAAGAAATCTGTTTGAAGAAAAACTTCAGAAGAAAAAACAGAAAGCTCGGGGACCTCATTTATAGAACTTCGCCTGGATTCCAGAATGAAAGTGTGCCTACGCACAAAACCCAGGAAACTGCCTGCACACAAGTGAATATCAGATTTATAAAAACTTGATGCGCACATCTGCACGCAATTTCCGCTTTATAAATCTTACACAATCTATAAGTCTTCTAACAATCATACATAAAATATACGCAGGTGAAAAAGCTTCTTCTCCTGCCCAGGTACCGTCCACAAATACCCTTATACAAACGCCTCATACATACTTAAATGTGGGGAGTCTCATTCATTTTTGAGTGAAGTAGCATTGACAATGGTGGAGAGAAAAGCAAAAAAGAGGAAGGCAGTCTCCCACCTGATTCAGTGTCCCTCCTGATTCAGTCTCCCACCGGCTGCAATGTCCCTCCTGAGTCAGTGTCCCTCCTGATTCAGTGTCCCTCCTCAAGTCAATTCAAGTGGAGTTTATTGTCATTTCAGCCGTATACAGCCAGTTAGTACAGAGTGGAACGAAACAACGTTTCTCCAGGACCGAGTTGCTCCATAAGACAAACACAGAACAACACAGAACTACAAGGGACTACATAATTTATACATAAAGTGCACAAGTGCAAACATGTGCAGACGCACAAGACAGTACAATAACTACTGGAAAAGATAGACAGTGGGCACAGCAAGTCCCAGTGCAGCGCCGACCAGTACACAGCTCTATTTAAAAGTGAATCTAGTGATAATAGTGCAAAGAGTACAAGAGTACACCTGCTGCAGTGTCCCACCTGCTGCAGTGTCCCACCTGCTGCAGTGTCCCTCCTGATTCAGTGTCCCACCTGCTGCAGTGTCCCACCTGCTGCAGTGTCCCTCCTGATTCAGTGTCCCTCCTGCTGCAGTGTCCCTCCTGCTGCAGTGTCCCACCTGATTCAGTGTCCCACCTGCTGCAGTGTCCCACCTGATTCAGTGTCCCACCTGCTGCAGTGTCCCTCCTGCTGCAGTGTCCCACCTGATTCAGTGTCCCTCCTGCTGCAGTGTCCCACCTGATTCAGTGTCCCACCTGCTGCAGTGTCCCTCCTGATTCAGTGTCCCACCTGCTGCAGTGTCCCTCCTGATGCAGTGTCCCACCTGCTGCAGTGTCCCACCTGCTGCAGTGTCCCACCTGATTCAGTGTCCCACCTGCTGCAATGTCCCACCTGATTCAGTGTCCCTCCTGATGCAGTGTCCCTCCTGATGCAGTGTCCCTCCTGATGCAGTGTCCCACCTGATTCAGTGTCCCACCTGATTCAGTGTCCCTCCTGATGCAGTGTCCCACCTGATTCAGTGTCCCACCTGATGCAGTGTCCCACCTGATTCAGTGTCCCTCCTGATTCAGTGTCCCTCCTGCTGCAGTGTCCCACCTGCTGCAGTGTCCCTCCTGTCATATCCAGACGATTACAGCGTCTCTACTCTACGTTATGTGGGTTTGGGATTTAAAATGACTTGTTCATTTATATTCACTTGTTCAGAATTAAATTGCTTTCAATTGAATGAACTTTGATTGAATTGAACTCATAGCAGTGAGTGCAGTCATTTGCTCTGATTACATTTGGGAAACTGGACATTACTGCAGATTGCGCTTTGATGTTTGCCTCTTCGCTCATTGTGTAAGAAACTCCGATGTACCGACTTGTCAGTTTAATTATGCCGACCAATACGGCTGACAAGATGGAGCTTACGCATGGCTGGAATTTCCCCGACTCATCCAAGGGTTGTTAAGACCTGTAAGTGGACAGGTGCATACTGGTCTCTCTAAAGCTGGGACCAACTCAGCACATGGTTCCAAGAGAATAGCCGGTTGTCAGCATTGGCACGGAAATCTGTCTGGTGTCTATAAACACATTTTCGCCATATGGATGTGTGAAATTACTTCACAGCTGTTTGCAGCCTGTAATTACCAACAATTAATACCAATACATAACAAGTCATTATTTTATTAGGAGAGAGGATTAAATAAACTGTACCAGAAATGTCCCAATGAGTGAGAAAGCCGGCATTTCACATAAACCACACATCCTAAAATAATCCTTTGGTTGTTGAGATTGAGATTGGTGGTCTAATTATTAGGACACAAAACGTGACATGCTCTCATTATCAGCAGCCGATTTAGTGCCACTGCGACCAAAGACAGTCAGCGATCACAAGAGGGAGAGTGTTGCATTGTAGTCCATCTAAAATCCACCAATAGGAGGACGGCAAACTCATCATTTTCCACGGATCATGGATCATTTTCCCGCTCATGCTGATTGATAAGGTAAGCAGAATGTGGTCATTTTCTTTCATCTCTTTCATCATTGTGTAATGGGGGCACGGTTGCACATTTGCCTTGCACCTCATGTGTTGCAATGTTTAAATGGCACTGTCTAAAATCAGCTTTTTCCCTCCATCTAATGAAATGTGAAAAACAACAAAGAACCTGCTACTGTGAGCTGTTCAGATATCTGTAGCAGTGCAAATGTCTCACTTCCTTAACTTGTCCTTTCAAGTCCGCATTTATTTTGTGGAAGGCATTTTCATTTTTTATCATCTGACATTTTCTGCCCAAAATGAGTGATCTTCTTCCTGAACATCTTATCTGCTTATGCTTGCATCATCTAGATGGCTCATTTTTTCCTACAACAGACATAACGTGTTTTATTCCTCATATATCACAGTATTTTGCCAGTGACTATACATTTAATTTATTAAAAATGCCATATCACACTTTTTATTCATTAATAGTTGCATTTAATGTTGTTTAACATCCACATAAGTTAGTTTCTGTTCTCACTTACATTATAGCAGCTATAAACAGTCGTTCCCTCACCAGCCTCCCTCACAAAAAGCGTAAACTCTTCTGACCTGAAGATGTCAGAAAACTTACAAAGCACTGACACTGGAGACTCCTTCCATAAATGTTAGATAAACATCTCTTACAGAAAACTTCACCATATCAATGATTATGCATGTACATGTACAAGTTCCTGTGAATGAGATGTTGCTATAAACCATTATAACATTACTGCAGCTAGTAAAAGTTCTTTATAAATAATGAAGACAATTGAATATAAATATCTCTAAGCGAGTGCACTTATGTGTATAGAGTGTGAGGTGGTGGTCTAACGCATTTTGCGTACAGGGTGTGTGTGAGGTGGTGGTCTAACGCATTTTGCGTACAGGGTGTGTGTGAGGTGGTGGTCTAACGCATTTTGCGTACAGGGTGTGTGTGAGGTGGTGGTCTAACGCA
>CM074992.1:17878043-17888518 GCA_037576825.1 Pangasius krempfi
GTACAGGGTGTGTGTGAGGTGGTGGTCTAACGCATTTTGCGTACAGGGTGTGTGTGAGGTGGTGGTCTAACGCATTTCGAGAAGCGTTACTGGCTGCAGCGTTGCTCTCACACTGTCAATGAGCTTCAATGCTGATAGAAACATTCAGATGGAGACTGAAAGTTTACACCACCAGCACACTTCCTCATTTTTGGGTCACAGTCACACTAATATGGTCTATGTACCATTATCTCTGGTTAACACACACACACACACACACACACACACACACACACACATAAAAGCAACCAAACTTGAATGAAAATGATTTAAAATCATGATGGGATCTATATACACTGTACACTATTAGAAGGCAGGATTCGGTTACATTCAGTATTTCAGTATTTCAGTATTTCGTAAGGTGGGTAGTGTTGCTGTCTCACAGCTCCAGGGCTCTCGATTCGATCCGGAGCTCACGTTGCTGTCTCTGTGGAGTTTGACTTTTCTAGAAACTGAACCGATAATAGTGCAGTGGACTAGCTCCTGATTTTTTTTTCAATGATTGTTTTAAAGTTCAGTAATGTTAACTGCTTCTTACTAAAAGTGGTTTCCTAATAGAAAACCAAAATCTATGTTATAGAGCCAGACCAAAAAAATCAGTTTAGTGACCAATAACACAACAACAACTCTTACGTGTTCATTTATCAGCATTTATCTGAAAGCTACTGCATGCAATAACAAAAATGATAAGTAAAATTGTATTTATACAGTACCTTACTTTTATTTATACAGTACAGCAAGGTCCATAAGTATTTAGACATTTTTTTGATTATTCAAGGGGTTGTCTTAGATCGATCTTAAAAGTAATTGGACAGCTGACTGATAAGCAATTTCCTCATTATTTCATGACAAATTAAGGAGATAAAAGATCTGGAGTTGATTCCAAGGACTTACTTTTCTACCAGCGTACCAAGCATAGAATAATAATGTCATATTAGATGTAGGCATCAGGCCTAATAGTAGGAGTCAACATAACCGTAGTTTCTGCTACCTGAGCCTGTTTCATGCCCTTAGAAACACACATGAAGCAACAGTGAATCATAACACAAGCTAACAGGAGGATGACAAAGAAAACCATGAAACAGTTGAATTTCACCATTTGCCACCAGGAACCTAGCAAGGAACCTAACCAATCACTGTCAACTTGATCGACACACTTAACATGGTCGTGCAACTCATCTAGATCTATACACTATGCACAACAGGACAACTAGGCTTCTTGATATACCTAATCAAATAACCCTGAGGCCCAGTGGCCACATACGCAATGTTATATAACATGAAACTATAACGTGTATCCAGTGATACTGCCTGATTAATTAATCTATAGAATCAGACGTATGGGTCTTGCTTCAGCACAGCGCGGACAGGCGGCGGACAGGGTTGAAGTGCGTCGTGGGGCCAGTTAGGAGTGAGTGGAAACCTGATGGATCCAGTAGAAGACTCTTGGTTTTCTCGTAGCGCCTGCACCAACTTCATATACGTCTCACTTGGTTTTTCGTGCAAAATAAAAAACACACAGACACACACACACACACACACACTACAGCAGTATCTTACAGAAGATACAGGAGCATCTTAGGGTTTTCTTTTCCTTTTTCCCAGAACTTCAAAAATATTTTTTTTCTCTCCAAATCTTTTAAACACACATATAGACTAGAGTTTTACCAGATATTTTAGGTTAAAATGTTCAAAAATTACCACTGTAAGGGGTTACTGTCTCTCCCTGCCTAACTTGGGTCCTGTCCACTGAGAGGAGTAGGGAGCGCTAATCGCATGTTGGGGAAAAGGGAATCTTCACTTCGAGTTTAACCCCCGTGGCCTAAATGCCATCGGATCCTCTCAAAGCTCTCCTCTCAGAGCCACCCAAACTGTCCCTATTTAGGTGGTAGCACCACTTTACATCGTGAGGCATGTATCCAAGTCTCACTTCCCTGACACAGCACTGCCGAAACAGTTACTAAGAGAACTTGGAAAGGGCCTTTTAATTTTGCCTCTAACCAGCTGTGTGGTTTTTGATCATTACCAACTGTCCTGGCACAACAGCATGTCCCCCTTTTTGAGCTGAGGTCCATACCTCCTGGACATGCTGTTGCAGAGCACTAACAGCTTCAGCGAGCTCTTCACAATACTTTGTTAGCACATTAGAGGTAAGCACATTTGCTTGTCTTAGATCGATTGTCCCCGGTAGGGCCATTGGTCGACCCGTGATGATCCCGTATGGGCTGAGACCCCTCTCACAGATGTGGATCGAATACTGCACAAAACAGCCGGCGATGCATCCACCCACAACACCCCACTCTGGTGTAACTATGACAATCGCTGTTTCAAAGTCTGATTTTGACACTCGACCTGTCCAGAAGCCTGAGGCCTATATAGGCAGTGAAACTTCCATTGAACATTCAACATTTTCACTCAGCAATCCCCCAGCGAGGGAAGAAATCCTTAACCACCAACACATCCTCTTTACCTTGACATGGAGGAAAATAATCCCACAGACCCTACTGTAAATGTTCAGCCCCCTTTGAACTTTTCCACATTTTGCAGTGATAAAAAACTGAAATGGACCTAACTGGGATTTTAGGTCATGAATTGACACAAAATAACCAATAATATTCAAGTGGGAAAAAACCCAATAAAGTTCAAATTATTTAACAATTATTTGCCAAATTATTTACAAATGAAAATATAAAAGGTGTGATTGCATAAGCATTCTATTGTGAGTATAAGTAGTCGTGCTGTGAAATCCCCAAATTAGGTCTTTTGGAAAGACACATGCTTACCGTGTCACATTTTGTCAGTAGTATATATATATATATATATATATTGACATGAGCAGTTACAGGTTTTTCGATTTTTCACTGGACTCAGATGAGAGAATACAACTTTTCTTCTTTCTGAATCTTTTTGTAAACTGTAAGAGCAGGAGCGAACGCTTTGAAAATAAAGCCTGTACACATATCTATAGGCACTTTAGATTCAATATATTGAATCTCTTGTTCATTTGGTTTTTTAGGTCCTAAGAGTATTGCTTTCTTAATGTTACACACAAACATGTGATAATGGACCATGGTCTTAGTGCTGATGGAGGTATTGTCATCGGCAATAAAGATAATTTGGCTCTCAGTAGTTAAGTGCTTGTACACCATGACATCTTCAGCAGTAAAGCATGGATAATCGCTGTGTTCTGCCATGTTTATAATTGAGATCTGGTCCAATATGTTCTTTAACTCTTCTTTACGGTTATTACATTGTCTCATTGCCCAGCCACGAAGCAGGTCATCCTTTAATTTTTTCTTCTTTTCCTTCTGGCATTTTGACTTTTCCCTCTTTTTTGTAGCTTCAGTCTGATCATCTCTGTTTGGAGCTAGTATGGCTGTGTTTTTATACTGAGCCAAAGACTCTGTGCCATTGCTTTGTGTATACTCTGATGCTGAACCTGGACTGTTGTCCTGCAGCTGCTTCGAAGAAAAAGGCTCAGGATTAACCTGCATACTATTTGCTTGCTCATTGTGCTGCATGTTCATGTTTCCACATCTGTCTTCAAGTGACATTTTGTTTTTGATGATTGACTCATCTTGGTGCAGAGATGCAGCATGCATTGGAACATTTGATCTTTGAGACTCCACATCTATCTCATCAATGTTTGTGTCCTGCATGTCCGTGCTTCCAAGTCCATCTTCTAGTGGTGTTTCTTTTTTGGTGACTTGCTCCTTTTGGTACAGAGATTCATCTTCATGCATTGGAACATTTGATCTTTTAAGTTGCTCCTCTGTCTCATCAGTGCATGGTTCCTTCTTGTCTCTGCCTACATCTATATGCCTTGGGACATTTGGAACACTGAATCTTTGAGGTTGCTCTTTCATCTCATGAATGTGTGTTTCCTGCATGTCCGTGCTTCCACATCTGTTTTCTTGTGGTGTTTCTTTTTTGGTGAATGGGTCATTTTGGTGCAGAGATAAATCTTCATGCATTGGAACATCTGATCTTCGAGATTGTTCTTCCATTTCATCAATGTGTGTATCTTGTATAGGTTCCTGTGATGGTGCATCAGGTTCGACCTCATGGTTCTTTTGGAGGGATGATCCACCACAGGGCTGTTCAGTGGTTTTGGACTCACTCTCATTGTCTTTATTCTCATGAATCATAATATCCTTGTCTCCAGTGTCACTGAACACAGCCAGGACGTCCTCCTCTGGTAATCTTTTATTGTTTTGTGGCAAATACCTTAAACTGGTAGAGTAGCTGTCATTAAGACTTGAGGTTAATAAAGAGTCATATCCACTGCTGCTTAAATCTGCAGTCGTGTCCATGGACTTGCTATCATCAGTGGAGCTTTGAGCGTTTGATCGTTTGAGTGGAGTGTTTCCTGATGACGCAGAACCACCTTTCTTAAAAAACATTGTAAATGTCAGATCAGGAATTTCTGTGTTATTTGTTTTGCTGAGAAACTCGTCAAGTTTCTTATTTCTCCTGATGGTATCAATATTGTTAGCATTGAAGCATAAAATATTTTTGGGTTCTTTGTCCTTTAATTTATTTTTCAAATCTGCCATGCCTTTATCGCCAAGTTGTCTCTCCAAGTCACTAATGAGCTTTTGGCTGATTTCTGGCTCAGACACCCATCTCTCCAGTTTGGCGAATGTTGATATCCTCTTAAGATCTGTTTCAGATTCAGACAAAGCTGATATTAACATGTTATTTTGTTTTATTGTGAGAAATGGAAGAAGAGAAATAAAATCCATTCATAATTATTTTAACCCAATTAAGGACACCCAATTTAGATTATATAAAGGATATTTTACTGAAGAAAAACTGAACAATTTATACATTTTAATGTTTCACAGCCACAAATCTAAAACTTTAACATATTAAATAACTGTTGTCATTCTTACCAGAAATAAAATTTCTAAACTTACCAGATAATCCTGTAAGATTATTATCTGTTTCATCCTCATTCTCGAGTCTGGCTTTTTTTTCTGTATGTTTAAAAAATTAAAACAAAATATCAAAAATCATGAAAGATCTAAATCACAGAAGTACCATATTAAACAACATAAGACACAAAGGGCTGTATTCAGAATTGTGCACATCAGTATTGAGACCTCAGATGTAACTACAGACTTAAGTGACATTCAGAAGTTAATATTAGGGGCAGAGTTTGACTAGTTTGACTAAAATGTGTTGTGTGATTTGGATCTTGAACTTTTTGCATATTTCTTGCATGTTATCAGCTCAGATGAGGGGAAATATGCATTCTGAAACTTATGTTTTTGTTATTTAACATACTTCCAGTGCATATTATCATTTCAGTGCCGGTAAAAGCAATGAACTATACGTCCCATCAGCCACTGCAAATCACATGACCCTGTCACATACCATTCCTGATCCCTTGTTTCGTGTTTCACTTGACTAGCACCCCTATTTCAGTTCAGTGTTTTATCTGTTTATTTTCCAAACTTTTGTTCTGTATTGCCTCTGTTGCATTTAGTCTATTCTGTGTTTTGTACCATTGTTGTTCTTGCTCTTGTTTTGCTCTATGGATGAGTCTTGTTTCCATTTTGTTTTACACACACACACTGTTATCACACTATAGATAACATACAATGCAAATCAAGTCAAGTCAAGTCAAGTCAAGTCAAGTCAAGTGGCTTCATTGTCATTTCAGCCGTATACAGCTAGTTAGTACACAGTGAAACGAAACAACATTCCTCCAGGACCAAGGTGCTCCATCAAACAACACAGAACTACATTATTACATAAAGTGCACATGCAAACGTGCAAACTGCAAATGACAGTACAATAACTACCAAAACAGGACCACAGGCACAGTAAGAGACAGTGCAGCACCGACCAGTACTCAGTTCTAGTAAAAAGGTGAATCAGATATAACAGTAGTGAAAAAGAGTAACAATATAATAAGTTGCTGTAAATGTAAACATAAAATACTATGACATAATATTCAGCAGATAAGCTTATACCATATATGGACATATGGGTGATTTAAAGGGATGGGGAGACATCTAGTGACAATAAAGAGAGTTAGAATGAGTAAGACAAATTAGAATTAGCCAAATATAGGGGGCAAATATGTCCCACCCTTGGGGTTCTTAAGATCATGAATTATGGTCAACTCTTAGGTGTTCGCTCTCGAAACAGACCTCCTTTATTGCTTAGGTTTACCTTTGTGAAGTTTTCTTCTGATTCTAAGAAGTTTTGGTTTCCTTGCTTAACCTTGAACCTAGGTAAGAGACAATTGTGGCCTAATGGTTAGCAAGTTGGCCTTAGAACCTGATGGTCATGGGTTTGAGTCTCAGGTGTGGTAGGGATTGTAGGTGGGGAGAGTAAATGACCAGTGCTCACTTCTACCCTCAATACCATGACTGAGGTGAGTCCCTTGAGCAAGGCCCTGAACCCTCAACTGTTCCTGGGCGCTGCAGCAAAAAAGGCTGCACACTACTCTGTGTGTGTGTGCACTTGGATGGGTTAAATGCAGAGCACAAATTCCGAGTATGGGCCATCACTTCACTTTAAAAACTCCCCACGACAGCATTTCCACCCACAGAACTGCTGCTCACTCAGTGTTTTTTGTTTTCAGCACCTTTCTGTGTAAACTCTAGACACTGCTGTTTGTGAAAATCCCACAAGATCAGCAATTTCTGAAATACTCCAATCAGTCTGTCTGGCACCACCAACAACCATGCTACGGGTAAAGTCACAGACATTACCCTTTTTCTTCATTTTGATGTTTGATGAGAACATTAACTGAAGCTCTTGATCTGTATCTGCATGATTTTATGCATTGTGCTGCTGCCACATGATTGGCTGATTGGATAACTGCATACATGAGCAGGTGTGCCTATTAAAGTAGACAGTGTATGTATGTGTGTGTGTAATTATACACACACGTATATATATATATATATATATATATATATATATATATACACATATACAGTAGTCAACATTTGAAATTGATCAAAAAAGTTCATGTTGTCCTAAGACAAGAATGGATATTGTTCAAAATTCATGTATAACATGTAAGTCTGCTATTAATCATCATGTTGTCATCAATGGAATTTCATGGCTCATCACTTTTGATGGTGCCCAGACATTGTCACACATTCGTGAAGACAAGAGTGCACCAAAAAACTGGTTGGTTGTTCAGTACTTCTGTGAGTCACCTGAAGTCATAATGGACTGGAAATGCCTCTTAAACATTATTGCCTGCAGTACTGTACTGTAGTCACTCTGTGTGGAGCATCAGGGCGTCAGAGCTTGAAGCAGCACCCAAAACAGGAAAGAAAGCTTTTTCCAGTTCAACAAAACAAGATGTTATTGCACATGTTACAGCAGATCAAAAATCTGAGTTATGCATTGAGACAACCAGTCAGTAGTCAGTGTTACCACCTCTGGAGGTGTAACACCTTGGAGGTGTAAACTGCTTGCAGGTGATTTTAATATTCTGAAAGAAGAGTTCAGAAAATCATTTTAAACAGCTTCATAACCTGACTCTAAATATTAGGAAGTATTCCTGCCTAAATATTGAAATAAATATTGCGTAAATAATTTGGACTTAAATCGCTGACTCTGAATACGACCCTTTAATACAAACATTACAGTAACTTACTCTGTGGTGCTTCAGCCTCAGTGTCTCTCTGTTCTGTGTGAAATAAATATGAAACTGTCACAAACCTTCAAACTGAGTGAAATAAAATATTAATGGGTTTAATAAAATGCATATTACAAAAAAACTTTAGGCATATGTATAAGAGGTCCTGTGATACAGGACAAAATGTACAGCACTACACTTCAGAGGCTTACCCAGTTCTTTAAGCACATCTGACTCATTCTCCGTCAACCAATCATGCATGCAGTCGTAGTGCTTTGTGCTATTGAGACTCTCATAAATTTCACGAGTTTTTCTTGGGTTGGTTTCCTGGGTTTTAATGTTTTGATACATTTCCTTGGTAATAAAGCACTTGGCATACAGATCATCAGCCAATCCCACTGGATTTCTTATCTTTTGTATAAATTCACTCATGTATTTCTTCAGAAAAAATTCATTATCTGCCATGGTGACTGTTAAAGAAGAAAAAGAAACAAAAAAGAGTTAAGAGTATAACTATGTCACTGTAGAGTAATGAACAAAACTAAACATTCCCACATGGCATTCAATTCTCTACCTGAATCCACATTCACACTTTATTCACCAAGTTCATTATTTATCAGAGTAATTATTTTAAACAAATTTTATATATTTCATATTTTCTTCTTACTGTCACTATTATTAGGGGGCCAAGCACTGAACGTGCATAGGCACCCTATTGTTATTCTTTGTTTTCTTCTTCTTCTTCTTCCAAACAGGAAGTGAGTCTGTATCTCAGCAACGACTTTATGCACTGACAAAACTTGGTAGGCATCGTAAGGACCATTACCTGAGGCAATGCAACAAATTTCGTGATAACTCCACCTACTGGTCAAAAGTTACAATAACATGCGAAAAAAATTCTTACACCTAACTGCCATTTTTGCTCCTCCTCCTCCTCCTCCAAATTTTGTCCAATCTTCTCCATATTTGACTCTCATCATCCAGACACCTGTCTAAACAATGCTGCTCTGCTGCCCATTTGTTCAACTAGACCTTTCCTCCTACTGTCAGAGAATTCCACCACTGTCCAAGATCAAAACATACACATCCCGAGTGAAACTACAAAACACTCTTGAATCTCTTTGCCTAAAGTTCTGGCTCTGCTTTCCTATGATTGCTTAGGCAACAACTGTAGCGTGTCTGTGAATGTGTAGCTCACCGAGTCTGGGTGCTTGGCCCCCAAAAATGCTGCTTGCAGCTTTAATTATTATTATTATTATTATTATTATTATTATTATTATTATTATTATTATTATTATTATTATATTTGCTCAATTATTTGACCTTCCATTTATCATCTACACATAAAACAATGATTTAGCACAGTATTTTTGTACACTTGACCTTTTCTCTCAAATAAAATAATAATGGACACTTGCAAGCATTGTATTAAATATTAACCATTAGGTGTGTAATGATACATTATGAGCCCCGTAGCAGCGACTGAGACATCATTTTAACAGGAAAAAGAGCTCCAACGTCGGCTAAAATGCCCGAGTTCCGCGGCCTTGTTCTCAGGCACTGTAGATCACAGCGGCGTGGGGCCAGTGTCATTTGAAAGCTACGAACTCTTTTTAACTGTTATAACATGG
Source organism: Pangasius krempfi (assembly GCA_037576825.1). NCBI lineage: Eukaryota > Metazoa > Chordata > Actinopteri > Siluriformes > Pangasiidae > Pangasius > Pangasius krempfi. The sequence continues at coordinate 17,887,326 of CM074992.1, forward strand.
TTGCATAATATAATCATTATATTTTAACTCTATAGGCTGTACAGTTTGGGACCTCTGGTGTTCAAAGAATGCAACTGCATTAGATGCATAATTAATAGAATGCTGTTTCCCATGACGTGAATGCACGTGAATTTCCACATTCCCACGATGCACATTGTCAAGTATTTGCATCGTGATGCATCATGCCACATTACTTTAAAATCTCAGTCGATAGTGACAGGGCAGCTACATGAAATGAACACTGCTTCTTGGGGAGCATTAGTGGTGCGAATGTAGTGTGGGGAAAAAATTAAGCCATGGCAAAGTAAGCGTTCAAGTTCACGTTTCCCGTGAGGAAACGTACCCGATTAAACAGAATAGGTTTTAAATACGGAACACAATACAGTATTGTTATATTAGATACATTATTTACACACATTAGATTATTAGACATTAAAGTGTTATTTCACTGAATGCTGTCCCGGTTGTGTAATAAGATGCAGTGCACAATTACTGCTACTTCATTATAAGCATGTTTTGGGATTATTGACGCCCCACAGTGCTTAAAATGCTTAAAAATGCAAAGCCCTAGGGGGGATTTATACTTCTATGCGCATCTCTGTCGTGCTCAGATGCTCGCACAAGGTGAAGCATTCATACTCTAAGAGGCGCTGTCGCAGAACCACATCTGAATTTATCAAATTACACAATGAAGACAAGCAGAAAACCTGCTTATGTTCATTTATACTCTTGTGTATGCATCATTAAAAGCAAGTATAATCCAAACTTTACCTAAAGTCAAACAATGCTTTCACTGTCATTTTTAAAATAATCTCCACATGTCAAAATACCGTAGTTTTAATTATTTGCCAAATGCTGCAATACTGGCGGCATAAAAACTCAATACACTGAACTAAAAGTAAAACGTGTTGTTTGGGGAGGAATGTGACCCCTTTGGCTTTCCATACAAAATCATTCCTCTGAGAGAGCTGCTGCTCCAAAGCAACTGTGCTGTGTTGTGTCTGAGACTAGAGCATGAAATATATATACAACAACCAGGTTTCTCTCTTTATATCATTCAGTTATCACTAAACTAAGCTTATAAAAAACACATTTTTATACGCTGAGGTCAGGTTATAATTTGGAATAACAGACATAAGGCCCAGCATTCCATAAATAAACTATAACAGTAATCATCTACATTAGGATATCTA